>CAIGQS010000068.1:1293252-1388252 GCA_903798195.1 Danio kyathit
AGAAGACAGACATGCTTTACTTCTACAGCACATTACAGTGTCAACTCGAGTGACCAGTTCCCTTCTGTGCATGGACGTGTTTGTGTCTGAGGATGTGTTTGTGTGCATGTGTGTTCCTACCGAGCACCTGTGTGGAGAAAATAGCTGCAGGTCCAGGCTGTCCTGCTCCTCCAGGACCGGGGCGGCTGAGCTGTACCTGGGTCAGGTAGCGGGTCATGGGGTAAAGGTTGTCCAGCTGCACCAACGGGCCGCGCGCTGAGGAACACACACCACATTTACCTCGTAAGTCATAGCTAATCAAATAACAATTGAGAATAGAGCCAAAGTAAACATATATTCAGGACAGCTGCGTTTACAGTCTCGGCAGCCTTCATTACCCACCAGCTGAGGAAGATGAACCTGCCACAGTAGCTGCTGAAACCACCATCATTAAGTCTGTTCTCTGCACTGTCTAGTTCAGCTCAGCTAAATCTGACCTCTGAAGACAACGTTGAATAGTTCAGACTATTAAGTGAATCACTGGTACAACCCTAACCCTTCTCTCAAAGAACTGCACTCATCCAGAGTGAGGAAGAGGACTGGTAAAATCCCCCTGGACCTTCACACCAGCACAATCCCTCTGTGAGCTCTTACTGTCTGCTTGGCACTACAGAACATTAAACACCAGAACAGCCAGGATACTGTCACAGGTCTGGTGTGTCTGTGTTCATGTAGTTGTTGTGTCATGTGATGTCCCATGTGTTTGTTCCATGTTCTTCACCTTTATTTTTCTAGCGCTTTTACAATGTAGATTGTGTCAAAGCAGCTTCACATAGAAGATTATAGTGAATTATATAGTGTCAGTCCAGTTTTCAGTGTTTAAAGTTCAGTTTAGCTCAGTTCAGTGTGGTTTATTCACTACTGAAAGTCCAAACACTGAAGAGCAAATCCATCGATGCTCAGCTCTACAGATCCCGAACCATGCAAGCCAGTGGCGACAGCGGCGAGGAAAAAACTTCACCAATTGGCGAAAGCGAAGATTTAAAAAACCTGGAGAGAAACCAGGCTCAGTTGGGCACGACCATTTCCACTATGGCCAAACGTCTTGTGCAGAGCTGCAGTCTAGGTGACAAAGGCGGAGAATGCTGGACCTCAGCAAAGACTTGTCAGTCCCTGGAGCGTCTCAGGAATCAGTCTCATGCTCTCCACTCTTCCATGACCACCACAGCAGCTGCTCAGGATACGGCCAGGTCCAGGATTATGAAAACCTTGGAATCATCTCGTCGCTGGTCTTGGATCAAATCAGTGGCACTGCATAGTCTGAGGACCTCGGGATGAGTATCCCCAGGTGGAAATAGAGATTAAAGAGAATAATTTGCGTAGCTGCTGTTCATAGTGTATATAAACAAGAAGCAAAAACCTGCGTGGGGCACATTCATGTATGCTTTGCTAAAAATCTAGTTTTGAAGAGCGAGAGTGTGTCTGAGCCTCAGACATTATCAGGAAGGCTATTCCAGAGTTTAGGGGCCATAAATGAGAAGGCTCGACCTCCTTCACACGACTTTGCTATTCTAGGTACTACCAGAAGCCCTGAGTTTTGAGATGGTAAAGAGCGGGTTGGATTGTAGCGAGACAG
The DNA here is from genome assembly GCA_903798195.1 of Danio kyathit. NCBI lineage: Eukaryota > Metazoa > Chordata > Actinopteri > Cypriniformes > Danionidae > Danio > Danio kyathit. Next base: position 1,294,868 of record CAIGQS010000068.1, read on the forward strand.
GAGGTTGGTTAGATAAACAGGAGCTAGATTATTTAAAGCTTTATAGGTAAGGAGTAATATTTTAAATTCAATACGAAACTTAACAGGCAGCCAGTGTAAGGAGGATAAAATTGGGGTGATATGATCATATTTTCTAGACCTGGTAAGAACTCTGGCAGCTGCATTTTGCACTAGCTGAAGTTTATGTCATGTGTTTCCCTTCTTCTATTTTCCTGTCGAAGCACTGTCGCTGTTGTCCTGTGGCTGCCGGAGCATCATCCAAGTGCAGCTGCACACTGGTGGTGGTGTGGAGAGAACCCCCGCATGATTGTGAAGCACACACACATTCAACAAGACTTCTCCATCCAGCTGGGATCATCCACCATTACCCCATGTAGTTCGGTAAGGAATCTTGGGGTAATCCTGGATGATCAGCTGTTCTTCAAAGACACATTGCTAACACCATCCTCAGACGGTTCCTCACAGATCCTGCTGCACAGCTCTGAGTCTGAGCTCTGGTCATCTGATGGCTGGACTCCCGCAATGCTCTTCTAGCTGCACTCTTCATCCTCTACAGATGCTCCAGAACGCTGCAGCTCGTCTGCTATTCAGTGAGAGCCTATGTAACTCCTCTCTTCATCTCTCTGCATTGGTTACCGCTTGGATCAAGTTCAAATCGCTGATGTTTGCTCACAGAACAGCCACTGGCACTACACCTTCCTACCTCCACCTGCTGCTGAAGGTCTACATCCCTACCAGGAGTGAGCGCTGTTTTAGGGTTCCATCACATCGAGGCTGAAAGTAACTTAACAGAACGTTCTCATTCTCTGTTCCCCGCTGGTGGAATGATCGTCCCATTCTCACACATGCTGCAGGCTCACTGTCATCATTCAAACCACACCTGAACAGCAAGATCTCCTGGACACTTCTCAACAGTCCCCTTCCCCCTCTGAGCACACACAGCTCCTCCGTGTGATCAGCTCTTCATGTGTGTGTTGCCTCTGCTTGTTGAATCGCTGAACGCCTCCTCAGCTGTACGTCACTTTGTACAGATGCGCCAGCTGAATGTAAATGTAATGTGAATGTGCATAACCAAGTCATAACTCTACTAGGAGGCTGCAGTGTGTAGTGTGTTCTTCCTTCACGCACACAAACCTCACCTGTGACACTGCTCCATGTCTGTGCTCCGGCAGGCCGGTACAGGAGTGTGGTGGTGGCGATCGGTCCATCCCCGCTGTAGGGCTCCGTGTTGACCAGCAGCAGCAGGTGACGGGGCCCGCTGCCCTGCAGGACTGGAGGATTCTGGGGCCGCGGCGGCACTGAAACACACACACACACACTGCTCAATACTACTGTTGTTTCACTGCTCATGGATTCAGCAATCAGAGCTAGATGAATATAAACACACTGATTACGCTCCAGTGATCTCCTGCTTCAGACAGCTCCAGTGCTGAGGGCTGTGCTGCACTTCATTTACGATACATCACTCATATTAACATAGCGACAAATACAGGACAACCCTATTAAACACAGTTAAGCGGATAACCCTAAGAGGACACACACTAGCATTCTTGAAAGAGACTGCACAGTGAAGGTGTGTGTGTGTGTCAACAGTTTGTAAAATGTGTTGTGAAGATATGTGTGTGTAGAAGGTGTGTAAAGCCTCATTCACACTACGAGTGACTCACAGCAGCAAAACGACAAGCAACCGTTCATTTCAACGGTAAGCGAGCGACTTCCGGCGACCTCCGTCTACACGAACGACAGCAGCTTTTGGCGACCAGGCGGGCCTGTCGAGCAATGCGACAAAGTTGAGAATCCTTCAACTTTATGCAAATAAAGAGCAACTTTCTTGAGTGACAGCCAACAGGAGCACCAGTAGAGCTCACGTGATCGTCTCTCAGCTCGCTCAGAGGCTGGTTGTATTCGTGCTGTATAGACCTACACAGACCTGCGTTTGCAGCAGGTCGCCACCCAGAGCGACAGACAGCTACAAAGTCGCTGCTAGTCTGAATAAGGCATAAGTGTGTGTGTGGTGTGTTATAAAGGTGTGTGCGTAAGAGTGTTGGTTAGTAAATTGATTAGCCTCATAGGGTTTCTGAATGACAGACACAGTTAAAGAAGCAGATTCCTGTGTAAAGGGTTAGTTTAGCAAATGCGCATGCACACACACACACACACACGCACACACACACGCGCACACACACACACACACACACACACACACACACACACACACACACAACACACACACACACACACACACACACACACACACACACACACACACACACACACACACACACACACACACACACACACACACACACACACACACACACACACACACACACCACCCTGCAGCCCAAGACCTGTTACTCACTGAAGCTAAGCAGGGCTGAGCCTGGTCAGTACCTGGATGGGAGACCACATGGGAACACTAGGTTGCTGTTGGAAGTGGTGTTAATGAGGCCAGCAGGGGGCGCTCAACCTGTGGTCTGTGTGAGTCCTTATGCCCCAGTAAAAGTGAAGGGGACACTATACTGTCAGTGAGCGCCGTCTTTCAGATGAGACGTTAAACCGAGGTCCTGACTCTCTGTGCTCATCAATAATCCCATGGCACTGCTCATAAAGAGTAGGGGTGTAAGCCCGGTGGCCAAAACCCCTCCATCAGCCCTTACCCATTATGGCCTCCCAATCATCCCCATCCCCTGAATTGGCTCTATCACGTTCTCTTCACTCCCCCTATAGCTGCTGTGTGATGAAGCACTGGCGCTGTTGTCCTGTGGCTGCCGTCGCATTATCCAAGTGGAGCTGCACACTGGGGGTGGTGTAGAGAGACCCCCCTTCATAATTGTGAAGCGCTTTGGGTGTATGGCCATACACGATACATGTGCTATATAAATACACATTACACACACACACACAGGGCAAGTCCTGTACACAGATCAGCTGAAACACACCGGTCCCCACCCTCACTGCTAATATTAAATATCTAGCTGATGGTCACACACACACGCACACCGTTTCGCTCTGGTTGTTAGGATTGTCTGGACAGGTGCAGCGTCTCACCTTTGACCTCCACAGTGAACTCTTCCTCCACCTGCGTGTGTGTGTTGTTCACCTGACAGCGCCAGCGGCCCGCAGACGACACACTCACCTGCTGCACTCTGAACACTGACGTCGACTGATCATTCACTGTGTGTGTGTCCACTGCCTGAGAAACACACACACACACACACACACACACACACACATAAGAAGAGGTGTGAGAAACACACACACACACACACACATGCAGACTGTGGTTCGGTCGGCTGTGATGAGGGCTTTTTCACACACACTCATACACACACACACACACTCACGCAAACGGTGGTTCTGTTGGCGGTGATCAGGGTTATTTCTCCGTGCAGTGGAGTGGGTCGGCCCGACGCAGAGCAGTTCACTGACAACTCCACACCAGTGTTTATCTCCACATCCATCAGACGACTGATCACAGGCCTGCTGTCTGCACACACACACACACACACACACACATCATCATCATCATCATCATCATAAACACACAGCAGCTCAAACACACACACACACCTGTACGCTGCTCACCTGCTTCCTCACAGCGAGACCCATGTCGGCCCGCACACACACATCCTCTGAAGCGGTCGCACCTGCCTTTTGCACACACACACTTCTGTGTACACCCGGCGCCGTAATAACCATCCGGACAGGCTGAAAACACACACACACACACACACACACATGACCCTCAACACACACACTGGGCAGCTGTTTTGCCACAAACACTGCTCATCGATGTGCGTGTGTGTATATTCGCATGAGTGTGTAATGCGTATGTGTGTGTGTGACTGACCGTCACTGCAGCTCAAGCCTCTCCATCCAGATGCGCAGGAGCAGCCGTACGGGTCTCTAAGGCAGAACACCAGAGCACGACACACACCGTCCACACAGCGCTCCTTACAGCCGGCCCCGAACCGGCCCTCGCCACACACTACACACACACACATATTACAAACACACACGCATTACACACACGCATTACACACACTCACATACACAGACATTTAATGCATGTCTGTAATGTGTGTGTGTGAATGTTTGAAGAAGTGTGTGTGTGTAAGTGAGTGTGAATGAGTTAATGAGTGTGTGTGTGTTACCTGTGTCACAGGTGTGTCCTCTAAACCCTGGAGGACAAACACACTCTCCTGTGGTGTCGTCACACACACCGCCGTTAGCGCAGCGTGGACACGACTCAGTGCAGTTGGGCCCCCAGAGACCCGCTTTACAGCCTGAGGTGTGCAGCAAAGTTACACACACACACACACACACACACACACACACACACACACACACACACACACACACACACACACACACATCAGTGTTTATTACTGCGTCATCATACATAAATAACCTCAGTATTGAAGAGCACACACACTAATGTCACTCAGACATAGTGTTTATGCCGTATCGTCCAATCCAGGAGCCTGATTACTGCACACAGGACCTGATTGAAGACAGGCTCACATTATGAACCGCTGAATTGTTAGTTCTGCTTATTTATTGACCACATATTTATTATGATTACTATAATCAGTGAATTCAGTGATGATGATGATGTTGTTTGTGTGTGTGTGTGTGTGTGTGTGTGTGCGTGTGTGTGTGTGTGTGTGTGTGTGTGTGTGTGTGTGTGTGTGTTGCAGACTCACTCCTGACAATCAGCCGTGTGATAGCAGCGCTGGACGGCGATGCAGAGATGTAGCGTATAGCATATATTCCCGCGTGACTCTCAGCTTTAGCGTTGGTCACTGGGTAGTGGATGATGTCTGAGATATCCTCTTTAGGGGACGAGTGTTCGAAATGACCTGAAGAAAACACACAACAGAGAGCAGAAGCTGCAGAACTGAGCGTCCTAAACTGAGCTCACACTAGAACAGAAGACAAGTGTGTGTGTGTGTGTGTGTTCACTCAGTGATCATCAGTGTTCACTCCACATACGTGTCTCTCACCGTTTTTATGTATGACCGTGTCCTCTGCTGATTTCTCCCTCCTGCTGTAAGAGATGTTGATGTTTTCTCCCTGGTTTACGGTGATGGTCAGAGACTCGGGCAGGAACGCAGCTGGAGGAAGCAGAACCAGTGAAAGCGTGTCTGCTAATGTGACCTGATATCATCAGTTATTAGCGGCGGTCTGTACCTTCTTGAAGCATCTTGTAGGTGTAAATTTTACTGCCAGTAGAGTTTCTGATCTGGCAGTAGAAGGCCCCGAATGCGTGGTAGCGGGTGCTCCAGGTGACAGTAGCGGCGGCGGGGTGTGGGCGGGGCTCCGTATGGGGGAACTCCTGACCCAGAGCCAGCACTGACCCCTGTGGACGAGGAAACTCCTGACCCAGAGTCAGCACTGACCCGCCGGAGCTCCAGTCACTGCTGACACACAGGAGAGACGGAGCGGTCAGAGGCGACACCACTGGGTCAGGGTTCACCAGAGTCACGTCTGAGATGCGGACAGCACTGCCTGCAAACACAGCACACACCATGATCACCCTAATTCCCTGAGGAAACACAGATTAGGTGGTTTACAGGGACATGTGATGATCTTTACACTGAACAAAACCTTCCATGACTACAGCGCTTGATTATTGTAATGGGTTATAGGGTGGAGATATGATCATATCAGAGCGCTTCAGTCAGCACTGCATTGGCTCATGATTAAACATCCTAAAAATGTTAAAAGCCCTGAACCTCCTCTAAAGGATCCTCTAAAGGATTGTTAGTCTGCATTAATCAGGGCAACCAGTGCCGGGAACACTTCCCAAACACATTATAATGTGAACAGCATCTGCGCTTATGTTTCTCTCCATAATCCTGGATACTGAGCCGTCCTTCAACATAGACATTTGTATTAGACTGAACTGAACTACAAATGAGTTCTGACTGCTAATATGGGCCAGATTAAGACTAAAGTCATTTTACAGATCAGTTGTATTCAAGCAGTAATGCAGCAAAATGTCAACATCTTTAATCTGTAAATTAATGCAGTTACTGGCAAATTGCGGCATGACCCTAATGATCCCCCTCTCCACAGACTTGTGAGAGGGCCGAATGTCTCGAGGGCTGTTGTAATAGTTTGTGTAGTGTTCATGGAATGGGTCCACTACGTAAGTGGGGTGCCTGAGACCAACAAAAACACCAAAATAAACAGCTTAATAAACGATGACCTTTGCTGGAAGTGTAAAAAATGGTGGAATTTATTTACAAAGGTGATGATGAAGACGTCCAGCATAAAGTACATGTACAGTAACCTACTTCCCCAAAAGCTATGTACAAGAAAAATAGCAAAAATATACAGAGCATCAAAATACCGAAACAAAATATAATTCTTAAAAGTATAACACTTCCTTGGCTCTCTGCGAAGGCGGTCACACTTTTTTCCTCTCCCTTCCATATCTCTCCTGGCTGGCTCCTCTTGTCTAGTCTTATTCTATCTCTTGCCCTGCTCTCCAAACAAATAAGCAATTATGGACTTGATCAACTGGTCTCTGAACGCAATTGACACCATCTTCTCAACAAGAAGTTTGGGTTCAGGGAGACCCACCTGTCCTGCGGGGACGTTCGCAGCTGGATATGTGATGGACGGGTGGGAGAAGGGGTGGTTTGTGTGCCTGGCTGCTCTGTCCCTGGAGGATATTGAAGATATCTGTCTATTCAGAACTTTGATAACAGGGTTTCTGCTGATAGGCTCATGCGAGACCCTGGGGTATCGACGATTGATGAGAGTGGACAGTGCGGCTCAAAACCTCACCAAGCTGGCCGGCTGGATTGAAACGGTGGTGAGCAGAGCTGCTACAAACCAGACTGTGGCCTTAGACTGCAAATTGGAAAACATCGGAGTGAAACTATCAGCTTTGCAACTAGATTTGGTCAGCCTGTCGGCCTGGGCTGGAGACAAACAACTTCACCCGAAGGACAAGATAAGGAGACCCTCTGAAATCCCTGTTCCCTGTTCTAAGGACACCTGATGAGACTCTTGAAATTTGCTGCATGTAAAAGTGTATGTGGAAAATAAAGGCTTCATCATCATCATAAAACTTATATACACCTCAAGAAATAAACAAACAATATATAACACAGTATCCAACACAAAGAGAATTGCTCAAGGTTCTGCCACAACATGCTCTGACCAAGATCTTGAGTCTGGCGTCTACTTAAATAAGCCAGACTCCGCCCCTCCATTGGGACATACCACTAATAGGTAAGTGTCATTCCTCATACTTCATCAATCGCCTAAGTGGCATAAACCTCAATATAATCATTACATCTGTAAAACAGACGCTCAAACATATAACATAAATATTCATTAGATAAACATTTCTCTCCTTAAACAGGACGATCAGCTGCGATGGCTGTACCCAAACTCAAAGGCAATGGTACGGTTGGAGCTTCAGTGCGTGGTGCTGCCATGGCGTGGCTTGTGATGTCATAAGTCAGCGCCATCTCTGCACTCGGTTTGGCCGGCCCAGCTCTGAAGTCCAACTTTTCAGAGCAAACAAACAATTGGACAAACAAAGACTAGGTGTGTGTAAATGTGTGCTCAGTGTAACCGGAGGAGAGATGGAGAAGTGGAGGGAATGACTGGATGCTGTGAGATGACGCGTGCACTCGGCATCTGCAGCGAACAAAGGGGAAAAGTACTGGTAAGTGGCAAAGTAAGTGTGTGTGTGTGTACCAATGCAGCCACTGAAAATGGAGGGAAGAAGGCGCACTTCTTCACATTATCCTCTCCTAGCCACGTAGTGTCTGGGAACCTCGACAAGAAGACTGCTACTAAATTTTTCCTCCAGGGCAATCACTTATCTTAAATTGGAAGGGCTGTTGTAAGGTATCACCGGGTCACTCTGGCGTTAGTATCTTTCATGGAGTTAATCCAGGTTAGTGCCCGATGGTCAGTTTCCAAGTCAAACTCCTGCTCCAGGAGGTAGTAGCGGAGACACTCCTTCTCTGTGGTAGAGTATTGAATCTCCCTGGGAAACAGCTTCCGACTCAGGAATACCACAGGTTGCTCTTGTCCAGTTGGTCCTTGGGTTAGTACCGTGCCAATCCCTCTATCTGATGCGTCCACTCGCACTCTTCAACACAGGATGTGTACATAACCTTTCCTTCAAAATAGTCCATGCATGCTCACAGCCATCAGTCACAACGACTGGAGTCTTCATCCCTGTAGAGAGTAAGTCTGTTAGGGGGCTGCCGTCGAGGCCAATCCTTGGATGAAGCGTCGGTACCAGCCCAGTAGTCCTAGGAAGGAACATGCCTCCTTTTTGGTCTTAGGTTTTTGGCCCCTCCGAATTGCTTCTACCTTGTCCACCTGTGGTCTCCATTACCCAGTCTGTACCCCAGGTAGTTGGTTTCCCTCTGTCCCCACTCGAACTTCGACACATTTAAGGACAGACCCGCTCCTTGAATTTTCTCCAGGGCCTGTTTCACGTGCTGCAGATGGTCCACCCACGTGTGGCTGAATATTACGTCGTAGGTATGCAGACACGAAATGTTCCTAGCCCTGGAGAAAATTAATTTTTGAAATGCAGTAGTATTACCTGGATGTCGTCACTGATACACAGGAATGTGTATGTGTGTGTGTCAGCATGACTGATGGCTTCTCTCCTATCTCCGGGTGTTCAGTAGCTCAGTGCTGGCCTGATTTTATTGTTCTGCTTTAATGATTAAGAATGTTCACCTTCTCAAACACATCCATCTGAGATCTTCATTTTATTTTAGATTTATTGTATATTCACAGTTTCTCTGCTGATAGACTATTTGTCCGAGATGTTCATCTTCATCTGCCATCATCAGTGAGAATCTGACGTGTGTGTTTACTAATGCTGTTCAGCACACACACACACAGTTTGGGCCATAGATCATCATAACAGAGGACCATAATCTGTAGAGACAGGACAATCAACAACGGACTAGAGCCGCGTCTTTATTAAAAGGAGACGTGTCAAATCCGGACTTAACCATTTCCAGATGCGAAAAGCTCTCGGGTGAACCAAGTCTTTCCCATGAATTAATGCTGAAGACTCAAAGACGTCACATTGTATTCGCCGGTACAGACATCCAGTCCCAACGCTGGAATTTACACAAGTATCTCATGGCCGTGACACAGCTTCAAACATTCGTTTCAAACCGGAAGAACAAATTTGCTCAAAATAACGCAAAAACAACCAATTTTCACTTGTTAGTGATATATATGTGTCCTCATAGTGTTTATAGCAGCGTGGGACACAGATATGACTGTCAACAGCTCAACACATGTGTTCTGGTGTTTCGTGACCCTTTAATGTGTTCTTATCATTGCTGAGGGGATAATTATGAGGAGATGGCATTACTGAGTTAATCTAACATCACTGGAGCCACAGCGGTGTCAGTAAAGTTACTGTTAAAAGTAAAATATTTCCATCTTAAATCCCTGCATGTGTCGATGTAAAAGTTTCAACAGTGGAGCATTCACACACTGAGGAGCGTCCTCTATATCATGGGTCAGGTCAGGCTCCACGACACAAACTCACACAGAAGACTGTTTATTATAACTGGACTAGAGCCATACTGCAAGAAACAGAGGAAGACATGTAGGTGGACACCCACCCAGAAACATACTCACTCAAACATGCGGAGAAATACACACACACACACACACAAAAATGTTTTTGTGAAAAGTGGGTACATTACATAGGCTTCCATTCATTTTACACAGATCAAAGCGTATATTATATTGGCCTCACCCCACCCTACCCCTAAACCCAACCATCACAGGAGACAGTGTACAGCTTTACTCCTTGAATAAACTCATCCTGTGTGATTTATAAGCTTCTTGAGAAGTGAGGACGTCACCAATGTCCTCATATTTCACCTGCTGTCTATAATACCTGTGTCATACCTATGTCATTATACAGATTTGTGTCCTGATATGTCACAAAACACGTACACACACACACACAGTGAGCAGTTCAGTTAGAGAACACACACTGATGGAGAAACACCGGCAGAATAACTCCACGCTGTGAACCCATGCCAAGGATTGGGTTGTTTTCATCATCATCATCATCATCATCACAGAGATCAGACAGTAATGAGGTGAACAGGTGAAGCAGTGTACCTGAGATCCAGCAGCCGAGCAGCAGCAGCAGAGCAGTGCAGGAGTCCAGCAGACACATGATGATCCTCTGTTCATCACAGAAACACACTCAACTCTCGCTTTCTGCTTGCGCTCCTCCACCCAAACACACACAGGGAGTGCAGTTCCTGTTTCCTGTCTCTGTGCTGAGGATGAGGAAGACTGAACAATCTGAACACTCCTGTGTCATTAGAGCCGAAGGAGAAACTCAGCATTCAGCCTCAGCGCAGGGTAACCTAACAACAGCCTAACAACCTAAAGGTAACCCAACCTCCTGTAACCCAGCCTGCAGGGTTGACCTACAGATGTGATCAGCCTGAATGATCTCTGTAATGTCAGACCTGAACTCTGGAATACAACAGTAATAATCAGAAGCAGAGTTTCAGTGTGTCCTCAGAGGAAGCGGCGCGAGTGTCCAGCGGGGTATTTACCTTCATTCACACCATTATTGACAATATAAACTGATCAGCAACACTATTTCAGTTCTAGACACTCATGAAAACTATAACGTGGACAGAAGGAGTGTGTGTGTGTGTGTGTGCAGCATTGACTTGCAGACACAGATAATAATGAGGAGTTTCTGTTGTTCCATCACGATTAATCATCATCAAGCTCCAACTGTACAGACCGGTGTGTGTGATAGTGTGTGTTAGTGTTTATTCTGCTCTACAGACCGGTGTGTGTGATAGTGTGTGTTAGTGTTTATTCTGCTCTACAGACCGGTGTGTGTGATAGTGTGTTAGTGTTTATTCTGCTCTACAGACCGGTGTGTGTGATAGTGTGTGTTAGTGTTTATTCTGCTCTACAGACCGGTGTGTGTGATAGTGTGTGTTAGTGTTTATTCTGCTCTACAGACCGGTGTGTGTGATAGTGTGTGTTAGTGTTTATTCTGCTCTACAGACCGGTGTGTGTGATAGTGTGTGTTAGTGTTTATTCTGCTCTACAGACCGGTGTGTGTGATAGTGTGTGTTAGTGTTTATTCTGCTCTACAGACCGGTGTGTGTGATAGTGTGTGTTAGTGTTTATTCTGCTCTACAGACCGGTGTGTGTGATAGTGTGTGTTAGTGTTTATTCTGCTCTACAGACCGGTGTGTGTGATAGTGTGTGTTAGTGTTTATTCTGCTCTACAGACCGGTGTGTGTGATAGTGTGTGTTAGTGTTTATTCTGCTCTACAGACCGGTGTGTGTGATAGTGTGTGTTAGTGTTTATTCTGCTCTACAGACCGGTGTGTGTGATAGTGTGTGTTAGTGTTTGGCTCACAATCTAGAACATTCAGGCAAAGTCATCATAACCGAGATCATCAGCAATAACTGAGATCATCATAACCGAGGTCATCATAACCGAGATCATCATAACCGAGATCATCAGCGATAACTGAGATCATCATAACCGAGGTCATCATAACCGAGATCATCATAACCGAGGTCATCATAACCGAGATCATCATAACCGAGGTCATCATAACCGAGATCATCAGCGATAACCGAGGTCATCATAACCGAGGTCATCATAACCGAGGTCATCAGCGATAACCGAGATCATCATAACCGAGGTCATCATAACCGAGATCATCAGCGATAACCGAGGTCATCATAACCGAGATCATCATAACTGAGATCATCATAACCGAGGTCATCATAACCGAGGTCATCATAACCGAGGTCATCAGCGATAACCGAGATCATCATAACCGAGATCATCATAACCGAGGTCATCATAACCGAGGTCATCATAACCGAGATCATCATAACCGAGATCATCATAACCGAGATCATCAGCGATAACCGAGGTCATCATAACCGAGGTCATCATAACTGAGATCATCAGCGATAACCGAGGTCATCATAACCGAGGTCATCATAACTGAGATCATCAGCGATAACCGAGATCATCATAACCGAGGTCGTCATAACCGAGATCATCATAACCGAGGTCATCATAACCGAGATCATCAGCGATAACCGAGATCATCATAACCGAGGTCATCATAACCGAGGTCATCATAACCGAGGTCATCAGCAATAACCGAGATCATCATAACCGAGGTCATCATAACCGAGGTCATCAGCGATAACCGAGATCATCATAACCGAGGTCATCATAACCGAGGTCATCATAACCGAGATCATCATCATAACCGAGGTCATCATAACCGAGATCATCATAACCGAGGTCATCAGCGATAACCGAGGTCATCATAACCGAGATCATCATCATAACCGAGGTCATCATAACCGAGATCATCAGCGATAACCGAGGTCATCATAACCGAGATCATCATAACTGAGATCATCAGCGATAACCGAGGTCATCATAACCGAGGTCATCAGCGATAACCGAGATCATCATAACCGAGGTCATCATAACCGAGATCATCATAACCGAGGTCATCATAACCGAGGTCATCATAACCGAGATCATCATAACCGAGGTCATCATAACCGAGGTCATCATAACCGAGGTCATCATAACCGAGATCATCATCATAACCGAGGTCATCATAACCGAGATCATCAGCGATAACCGAGGTCATCATAACCGAGATCATCATAACTGAGATCATCAGCGATAACCGAGGTCATCATAACCGAGGTCATCAGCGATAACCGAGATCATCATAACCGAGGTCATCATAACCGAGATCATCATAACCGAGGTCATCATAACCGAGGTCATCATAACCGAGGTCATCATAACCGAGATCATCAGCGATAACCGAGGTCATCATAACCGAGGTCATCATAACCGAGGTCATCATAACCGAGATCATCATAACCGAGATCATCATAACCGAGGTCATCATAACCGAGATCATCATAACCGAGGTCATCATAACCGAGATCATCATAACCGAGGTCATCATAACCGAGGTCATCATAACCGAGGTCATCATAACCGAGATCATCATAACCGAGGTCATCATAACCGAGATCATCAGCGATAACCGAGGTCATCATAACCGAGATCATCATAACCGAGATCATCATAACCGAGGTCATCATAACCGAGGTCATCATAACCGAGGTCATCATAACCGAGATCATCATAACCGAGATCATCAGCGATAACCGAGGTCATCATAACCGAGGTCATCATAACTGAGATCATCAGCGATAACCGAGGTCATCATAACCGAGATCATCAGCGATAACCGAGATCATCATAACCGAGGTCATCAGCGATAAACGAGATCATCATAACCGAGGTCATCATAACCGAGATCATCATAACCGAGATCATCAGCGATAACCGAGATCATCATAACCGAGGTCATCAGCGATAACCGAGATCATCATAACCGAGGTCATCATAACCGAGATCATCATAACCGAGATCATCATAACCGAGGTCATCATAACCGAGGTCATCATAACCGAGGTCATCAGCGATAACCGAGGTCATCATAACCGAGATCATCATAACAGAGGTCATCAGCGATAACCGAGGTCATCATAACCGAGGTCATCATAACCGAGATCATCATAACCGAGGTCATCATAACCGAGGTCATCATAACCGAGATCATCATAACCGAGGTCATCATAACCGAGGTCATCATAACCGAGATCATCAGCGATAACCGAGGTCATCATAACCGAGGTCATCATAACCGAGATCATCATAACCGAGGTCATCATAACCGAGGTCATCATAACCGAGATCATCATAACCGAGATCATCAGCGATAACCGAGGTCATCATAACCGAGGTCATCATAACTGAGATCATCAGCGATAACCGAAGTCATCATAACCGAGGTCATCATAACCGAGATCATCAGCGATAACCGAGATCATCATAACCGAGGTCATCATAACCGAGATCATCATAACCGAGATCATCATAACCGAGATCATCATAACCGAGGTCATCATAACCGAGGTCATCAGCGATAACCGAGATCATCATAACCGAGGTCATCATAACCGAGATCATCATCATAACCGAGGTCATCATAACCGAGGTCATCAGCGATAACCGAGATCATCATAACCGAGGTCATCATAACCGAGATCATCATCATAACCGAGGTCATCATAACCGAGATCATCAGCGATAACCGAGATCATCATAACCGAGATCATCATAACCGAGGTCATCATAACCGAGGTCATCATAACCGAGGTCAACATAACCGAGATCATCTTAACCGAGAACATCATAACCGAGGTCATCATAACCGAGGTCATCATAACCGAGGTCATCATAACCGAGATCATCAGCGATAACTGAGATCATCATAACCGAGATCATCAATACCGAGGTCATCATAACCGAGATCATCATAACCGAGATCATCATAACCGAGGTCATCATAACCGAGGTCATCATAACCGAGATCATCATAACCGAGGTCATCATAACCGAGATCATCAGCGATAACCGAGGTCATCATAACCGAGATCATCATAACCGAGATCATCATAACCGAGATCATCATAACCGAGGTCATCATAACCGAGGTCATCATAACCGAGATCATCAGCGATAACCGAGGTCATCATAACCGAGGTCATCATAACCGAGGTCATCATAACCGAGGTCATCATAACCGAGGTCATCATAACCGAGATCATCAGCGATAACCGAGGTCATCATAACCGAGGTCATCATAACTGAGATCATCAGCGATAACCGAGGTCATCATAACCGAGATCATCAGCGATAACCGAGATCATCATAACCGAGGTCATCAGCGATAACCGAGATCATCATAACCGAGGTCATCATAACCGAGATCATCATAACCGAGATCATCAGCGATAACCGAGATCATCATAACCGAGGTCATCATAACCGAGATCATCATAACCGAGGTCATCAGCGATAACCGAGATCATCATAACCGAGGTCATCATAACCGAGATCATCATAACCGAGATCATCATAACCGAGATCATCATAACCGAGATCATCATAACCGAGGTCATCATAACCGAGGTCATCATAACCGAGATCATCATAACAGAGGTCATCATAACCGAGATCATCATAACCGAGATCATCATAACCGAGATCATCATAACAGAGGTCATCAGCGATAACCGAGGTCATCATAACCGAGGTCATCATAACCGAGATCATCATAACCGAGATCATCATAACCGAGGTCATCATAACCGAGGTCATCATAACCGAGATCATCATAACCGAGGTCATCATAACCGAGGTCATCATAACCGAGATCATCAGCGATAACCGAGGTCATCATAACCGAGGTCATCATAACCGAGATCATCATAACCGAGGTCATCATAACCGAGGTCATCATAACCGAGGTCATCATAACCGATGTAATGCCTGGACCATCTAATATGTCCGGTACTTTAAGAATTAGCTCATAAGTTTGAATTAATTTATATTAATTCTCGGGGATTGAATCAAGAGATTCAAACGAGTGGTTCACAGTCAAAATTAGGTTACCACGCTTACGTCATCTATTGGTCCACCCTAATAGAAGCAAGCAACGTAACTTTAATTTTAGTAAATATATGTTATATTATTACTTGGCCAAAATAACAATATACGCAGTTTCACAAGCAAGGTAGCAAGACCATATAGCTGAGGCAGTAACTTAAAAACACATAAAAACTCCGACAAGGATCTTAAAATGAAACACAAGTTTATTAAGCTACACACACAGTACACTAATCTAATGTAAAACAAACAAACACAAAGATGCACACACACACAGTTCTGGAATGGGTTGAGGGACTGAGAATGACCAACTAAGAGTCCCAAACGTCCCGCACGTGATAAGTTTTTAGCATTGCAACCTTAGAGAACCACCAAGCAGAGAATCTGACTAGGATTTACTGTTAAACTTAATTAACACCAGCTTCAGCCAGGAATGAAAGTTTGGTTTGTGTTTACTTGCGTTAGATGACCAGTTCTACTCGTCAGCTGGTTGAAGGGAACTCCGGCGCAGCCGATTGGTTGCCGTGCGTTGACGTAGTGGGGATGTCTTTGTTGAAGAGGGCTCTTCCTTCGTCTTTTGGAGCGTAGGACTCGTGATCCCGGTGACGGAAAGTTTGACGTCAGCAAGCGGGAAGTTCGGCGAAAGGGAATTCCTCCAGTGGCTTGATCCTTGAATGACTTCGGAGATCAGAGTTCAGAGAGGTTGAATGACTGACCGTACTGCTGGATGAGACGGCGGTCCGCGTGTTCACGGGGAAAGCAGTTGTACGAGCAGGACAGGGTCAGACTGAGTTCATGCGAGTCGCGAACGTACACAGAAGCAGCGTGGGCTCCTGTGAACGGGTCTCGTTGCCGTGGTGATGTTAAGGCAGGCAGACGCAGGTCTTACGGGGTGACTCTTCCGAGAGCGATGTCCGGCGGCGCGGTGTAAAGGCGGGAAGCGTGCAACGCAGAGTTTGTGCGTGGAAACCCCTTTGTGAAACCAAACGAAAGCAATAAAATGTGCAGGTTTAGGGTTTTATAGTGGGCAGGACTTAGGCCAGCCTACTCTGTGGTTGTCCAATAGTCGTGGCTACTGAGCGAGGCCATGCCTCTCCTCTCCCTAGTTGTTCACGCCCAGGGAGGGGTGATCTGTGCTCACGCGCTAACGATAAACTTAGTTTACTGTTATCAAAAACTCAATGAAACTCTGTAATTAACTACTATTTGCAGATACAGTTTTATAATTTCCATCAATGTTTTCTGAATACAGAGCTCTACAGTTGGACATCAAACACCATGGCTTTATCAAATACAGTTAATTACGAGCGTGCCACACGCTGCATTGTTTCATTTACATGCCATATTATAGTGAAAAACCCTTGCTTACATACATAGTAAAACATACAAAACTGTTAGTAATAAAACACTAAAGTAAAACACACTTTTAAACGTGAATTGTCCGAAACTGGCGCGGGCCTTTTGTTCAGAGAGTAATAACTGGATTATCTTTCCCGGGCAGGAAAAGAGGCGGGTGAGCCCAAAACCCAAGGCAGACAGACGGGTCTTTCTTTCATTGGTTTTGATAATTCAGTTATCACTGTCATGTGAGCTGGCAGATGGCCCGAATGGCCAGGAGAGGTCATTAGTTTGTAGCTGGGTTTACAACACTTCTTTGTTGTGAGAGGGGAAGACGAGTGTGTATTGGAATTAAGCTTCGGGCGATACTTAATTAAGAGGGGGAGCAAGAGTCTCGTTTGACTGCAGATTTTTAATTCCGCTTAGAAACGTGGCTGAGTTCCTACACCGAGATCATCATAACCGAGGTCATCATAACCGAGATCATCATAACCGAGGTCATCATAACCGAGGTCATCAGCGATAACTGAGATCATCATAACCGAGATCATCATAACCGAGATCATCATAACCGAGGTCGTCATAACCGAGATCGTCATAACCGAGATCGTCATAACCGAGGTCATCATAACCGAGATCATCATAACCGAGATCATCATAACCGAGGTCATCATAACCGAGATCATCATAACCGAGGTCATCATAACCGAGGTCATCATAACCGAGGTCATCAGCGATAACTGAGATCATCATAACCGAGATCATCATAACCGAGATCATCATAACCGAGGTCGTCATAACCGAGATCGTCATAACCGAGATCGTCATAACCGAGATCGTCATAACCGAGGTCGTCATAACCGAGATCGTCATAACCGAGGTCATCATAACCGAGATCATCATAACCGAGATCATCATAACCGAGGTCATCATAACCGAGGTCATCATAACCGAGGTCATCATAACCGAGGTCATCATAACCGAGATCATCATAACCGAGGTCATCATAACCGAGATCATCATAACCGAGGTCATCATAACCGAGGTCATCATAACCGAGATCATCAAAACCGAGATCATCATAACCGAGATCATCATAACCGAGGTCATCATAACCGAGGTCATCATAACCGAGATCATCATAACCGAGATCATCATAACCGAGGTCATCATAACCGAGGTCATCATAACCGAGATCATCATAACCGAGATCATCATAACCGAGATCATCATAACCGAGATCATCATAACCGAGATCATCATAACCGAGATCATCATAACCGAGATCATCATAACCGAGATCATCATAACCGAGGTCATCATAACCGAGGTCATCATAACCGAGATCATCATAACCGAGATCATCATAACCGAGATCATCATAACCGAGATCATCATAACCGAGATCATCATAACCGAGATCATCATAACAGAGGTCATCATAACCGAGATCATCATAACCGAGATCATCATAACCGAGATCATCATAACCGAGATCATCATAACAGAGGTCATCATAACCGAGATCATCATAACTACACACTAACTCTCTCTCTCTCACACACACACACACACACACACACACAAACACACACACACACACACACACACACACACACACACACAGAGTAAACACTCAACAACATGATCATTAATTTATCTTTTATTGAGGGGGAATCGATCACAAACACTGAAGTGTAAATATTCAGCTCTACACACTACAGACTCTGAGCTAGCACACACACACACACACACACACACACACACACACACACACACACAGGACTGGGCTCACAATCTAGAACATTCAGGCAAAGTCCTCTGGAGTGCTAAAGCTGATCTGGAACAGGAAGTGGTTTGCTGCAGACAGGAAGTGGCTGGTGCTCAGGTCAGGGCCTCCAGCAGGAGTGTGTTGTAGTCCAGCAGCTGCTTGCGAACGCTCTTCACCACCGGCCGATAGTCGCTCTCCACAGCCTTACTGGCCACGACTGAAGAGCAGTCAGGGGAAATAATGAACACACGCTTACACACACACACACACACACACACACACACACACACACACACACACACACACACACACACACACACACACAGGCCTATAGCTGATTTGTGTTGTAAAATTGATGGTGTGGTGTAACTCATGTCTTGTGTTTACAGTGTGTGTGTTGGTCAGTCGTCTACACACATAATCCAGCAGAGCGAATCACATCTGAGCTGTAGTAAGTCCACTGGGTCTGATAAACCCAAAGGGATTAACAGCAGCACCGCGCATACTATAACCGAGGTCGATGCACTGGCAGGAGAGTGACTCCATGAGCTAACGTCACCCACACACACTTGATTATGTGAAGTCGTGACGCGTCTCACAGTGCAGCTCATGACTGATCCTTTAAATGTCCACGCTCAGTCGGCCAGGGCCAGACGGAATCTGCACACGTTTTTTGCTATTTCTGCGGAGAATTTTGGTAAAAATCTGCGGATTTCTGCTGAATTATTTTAGGAGTCTCATAACTAAAACCTTAATATGTGAAATAAAAAATAATAGCTTTTTAACTTTTATTTAATGTTTAAAATGCAAATCCAATTAGATTAACAGTAAATAGTCAACTGTAAGTAAACAAACAGAGTTAATGATGGGCTAAAAATCTGCAGAATTCTGTGCACGTAGATTCCGTGTGGGCCTAGCCATGGCTAAGGTCTATTGATTAAAGGCTTATGGACACTACTGTGTATGTTTCAGGCTGCCGACACCGTCTCTGCAGCCGCCTCCAAACATTAGCTTAAGCAGCACCAACCGCTCTTCATTTAATGGTGTAAACTCCAGAGCTCAGCTTCTCCCGCCCCTCGTCCTCCATCTGCACTCTCATTTCTCTGCTCTAGTGTGTGGCAGCAGGAGCTACTTGGCGGTTCTGTGATGAGTTACATGAAGCCGTCACGAGAGGTGCTGTGTACTCGGCCTTCATACTGTGACCTTACTAAAGAACTCAAGATATGAGTAAGTAGGAATAGAGGACTGCACGCCACACACGCGTTTAAATAAATGAATGACCTGCTCCAACCTGACCCACAAATAAAGTGACAATGTTTTCACCAGCCCCAACCTGCCTCTCAGGTTACCCGCAGGGTGTGAGCCGCCCCGCACATCACTGCAGCAGGCGCATGCATATGGTCCAGTGCCACCTCCACGTGGTCGCATACCCCTTGCCGTGACTGACGCGCACCACTCAAAAATTATAACTACACGTCGCAAAGATGCGTATCGCAAGCTCTGTGATTGGTCTACTTGGTAGCTGTGACGAGTGTGGGCGGTGCTGAGAGCCAGATGGAGTGAGTGTTTACAGGTGTGGAGTCCCCTGATGGAGCTCCAGATGGAGACTGCTGTTCTGTGTTCACCTCATCATTAAAGCTGCTGCACGTCTGCCGGTTCCACCTCTGAATGAGCGAGTTTGAGCTACTTGTACATTAAGGTAGTGTTCAGAAAACACACAACACCAGCGAAGAAACTCCACACAGAGGAACAGAAACACCTACTACCAGCTAGTGTTCAGGAGAGTTACTGCAGAGCAACACACACAGCAGCAGGAGGACAAATGCAGGAGGACACACAGGGCAGGCAGAGTGGGTCACACCGATCACTCCACACAGAAGAATACACCAGCCTTAACACACACTCACACATACACACACACACACACGCACACACACACACACACACACACTTAAGGATACACTCCTTCATCAGGAAGTTGTTCTGCTCATGGTGCTGCCACTTCCTCTCCATGTTGGTAAGCTGGAGAAAAACACACCACACACACATTAACAAAACAGCACATGTGTGTGTGTGTGTGTGTGTGTGTGTGTGTGTGTGTGTGTGTGTGTGTGTGTGTGTGCGCGAGTGTGTGTCGGCCTCAGCTCACAGCTCTCCTCAACGCACACCTTATCATTGACCAATCAGAGTGCAGCAGTGTGTTTGGGGATCCCCTGACGCTCTCCTGCGTTTACTGCAGTATAATGATGCACACCTGCTGTTGTGTGAATCCTGCGCTCTGATGGTCTGGTTAGACTGATCAGCTGACCATTCTATGAGGAACTTATATTATTAAGGGATGCCTTTAAACAGAGGGGCGTGTCCAACATCTGTGTTTCTGTCTGTGATGCTGAAAGATGCGCAGTGATGATGGACTAGATAGTGTGTGTGTGTGTGTGTGTGTGTTCGCTGTGTGCACGCATGCGTGTAACCTGACCTCCGCGTGCACCTCGTTCTCCTGCAGCTGCTTCTTCAGAGTCTCGTTCTGCTCCAACATTCTGTGAAGCGTCTTCCTGAAGCTGTCCCTCCTCTGAGCCAGAGCCACGCGCTCCTCCTGCAAATGCTGAAACACAGAAGCCAGAAATTATTCTGACTCAATCTTACTTTTACTAAACTAGAAACTGTTTTTTTGACAGTAAATGACCCAGTAAATGACCCAGAACTCTCTCAAAATGCCACAGCCGTAGTACCCTGCAGCCCAAGACCAGTCCCTCACTGGAGCTGAGCAGGGCTGAGTCTGGTCAGTATCTGGATGGGAGACCGCATGGGGACACTGGGCTGCTGTTGGCAGTGGGGTTAGTGAGGCCAGCTACTGTATTGAGCAGTGGCATGGGTAATATGGGCAATCGCCCGGGGCGGCATCTTGCTGGGGCAGACAGTGCAAAAAATTATATGCAAATGTATTAATTTAGAGTGATAATCCTAGAAAAGACATTAGTGGCCATTCAGATTTGGTGTCTTTTGCACGCACAAGTTTGTTTCTCTCTATGTGCAACCGAACATGCCATTTAAGCTCGAACTGCCACTGGTATTGAGCACAGAAAAACAGAATGAAACTGTTGAAAATGAGTATGATAACCAATGGCAAAAAAAAGGTGCGAGACCAAAGGGTACTCGCCGGGTCAGATCACGAAGATCATATGCTGCTGCATTAGCGTCCTCTACCCCAAATACAGCTTCAGAACAGATATGGAGTTGAGTAATATGGGTGAAGAATCCCCAAATGCTGTCAGACAGAGATCGCATGACTCAGCAGCTGATTCTGCACGGAACGGAGGCTCAAGGCCAAGCAGACAGCAGCATTCTGCACCGAAAACAGGAGACGCATTAGAAACAAACAGATGACCAAGCAAAAAGTAACAAATAAATACAGCACTACAACATACAAAAGAGAGAGATCGACTTAGAATGGCCCTCAAGCTGGATTTATACTTTCGCCTGGCACTGCATCACACACCTCGCTAACAGACATGGCTTTTATACTTGCTGCGTTTGCCGTTGTGATATTCTTTAAAACGACAGGGGGCGCTCAAAAGAGACTGACCGTAAAGTCAGACAGATAAACAGAGAAGTAGGAAGTTCCCAGAATTACATCATATCATTAAATCAAATCACTTTTATTGTCACATCATCAGCAGCACGTGTGCTATGATGAGTGAAAAGCTTAGGTGCTGGCTCCAGACAGTGCAAAATACAGTCAGTGTAAATACAACGACAGTGCGAAATACAGACAGTGCAAATACAACGACAGTGCGAAATACAGACAGTGCAAAATACAGACAGTGTAAATACAACGACAGTGCGAAATACAGACAGTGCGAAATACAGACAGTGCAAAATACAGACAGTGCGAAATACAGACAGTGCAGGATACAGACAGTGCAAAATACAGACAGTGTAAATACAACGACAGTGCGAAATACAGACAGTGTAAATACAACGACAGTGCAAAATACAGACAGTGTAAATACAACGACAGTGCAAAATACAGACAGTGTAAATACAACGACAGTGCGAAATACAGACAGTGGAAATACAACGACAATGCAAAATACAGACAGTGCGAAATACAGACAGTGCAGTATACAACAACATTCTCACAAAAAACAAGACAATGTAAAATTGGCAATGTTGACAGCGATACGTAGGCAGTATTGTTTTAAGTATGGATTTGTTAAAGTGCAGTGCATGCTACATCTTGATGGTGTGCAGTGCGGGGTGTGGAAGAGTTTGTGTGGGGTGTGTTAAGTGTTCATCAGCCTGATAGTCTGAGGGAAGAAACTTTCCTTCAGTCGGCTGGTGCGTGACCGGATGCTGCGGAACCTTCTGCCTGAGGGTAGCAGAGAGAAAAGTCTATGGCTTGGGTGGCTGGAGTCGCTGATGATTCTCTTGGCTTTCCTCATGCACCTCCTGGTATAGATGTCCTGGAGGGAGGGAAGCTCACCTCCTACTACGCGTCCAACAGTACGCACGATCCTATGTAGACCTTTGCGATTGCTGCTGGTGCTGCTTCCGTACCAGGTGGTGATGCAGCCAGTGAGGATGCTCTCCACAGTGCAGGTGTAGAACGAGCGGAGGATGTGGGGGCTCATTCCAAACCTCCTGAGACGCCTGAGGAAGAAGAGACGTTGTTGTGCCTTCCTCAGCACTGCGTCTGTGTGGGCAGTCCATGTCAGATCCTCAGCGATGTGTACTCCAAGAAACTTGAAAGTGCTGACTCTCTCCACTGGTGTCCCGTTGATGGTGATGGGAGTGTGTTCTTTCTTCTCTCTCCTGAAATCCACCACCAGCTCCTTGGTTTTGCTGATGTTGAGTGAGAGGTGGTTTTCCTGACACCACTGCGTCAGAGCGTGCACCTCCTCTCTGTAGGCCGTCTCATCATTATCGATGATTAGGCCCACCACTGTTGTGTCATCAGTAGGGCCAGACGGAATCTGCGGATAATTTTTGCTATTTCTGCGGAGAATTTTGGTAAAAATCTGCGGATTTCTGCGGAATTATTTTGGGAGTCTCATAACTAAAACCTTAATATGTGAAATAAAAAATATTATATTTTTTACTTTTATTTAACGTTTAAAATGCAAATCCAATTAGATTAACTGTAAATAGTTAACTTTAAGTAAACAAACAGAATTAATGATGGGCTAAAAATCTGCTTAAATCTGCGGAAGATCTGCAGATAATCTGCGGAATTCTGCGCGCGCAGATTCCGTGTGGGCCTACCAGCAAATTTAACGATGACATTGGAGCTGTGTTTGGATGTGCAGTCATGTGTGTACAGGGAGTACAGGAGTGGGCTGAGAACACAGCCCTGTGGAGCACCAGTGTTGAGGATCAGTGTGGATGAGGTGATGTTGTTCATTCTGACCACCTGGCGTCTGCTTGACAGGAAGTCCAGGATCCAGTTGCACAGAGAGCTGTGTAGGCCCAGAGCCTGGAGCTTCACCACCAGCTTGGCAGGGACTATGGTGTTGAATGCTGAGCTGTAGTCCACAAACAGCATTCTTACATGTTATTGGTGTTAAATTGACCCTCTACCTTGTCTTTGTATTGACGTTTTGCTGCTTTGATCGTTTTCCTGAGGTTGTAGTTTGCTTGTTTTAGTTCCTCAGCATTTCTGGATTTATAGGCGGAAGTTCGCACTGATAGGGCTGTTCGAACTTCGCGATTGATCCATGGTTTTTGGTTAGGGTAGATACGGACAGTTTTTGTTGGGACTACGTCTTCTATGCACTTTCTGATGAAGCACGTAACTGTGTCTGAGTACACTTCGATGTCGTCATCAGAAGCTGCCCGGAACATCTCCCAGTCAACGTCATCAAAACAGTCTTGAAGTATGGAATCCGATTGGTCTGACCAGCTCTGAAACGTCCTGAGGGTGGGAGGTTCCCGTTTCAGTTTCTGCCTGTAAGCAGGCAAGAGCAGAACAGAAGAGTGATCCGATTTGCCAAATGGTGGGCGGGGGAGGGATTTGTAAGCATCCCGGAACGGAGAGTAGCAGTGGTCCAAAATACGATCCCCACGCGTGTTTGTGGTGATATGTTGAAAGTATTTTGGAGCGATTTTCCTGAGGTTGGCGTTGTTAAAGTCCCCTGTAACAATAAACGCTGCCTCCGGGTGTGCGGTTTCCTGCTCGTTTATGCTCCCATACAGTTCCCTGAGCGCCTGCTCTGTGTTGGCTTGAGGATGAATGTAGACAGCCGTAATTATCACCGATGTGAATTCCCTTGGTAGCCAGTATGGTCGACACCGAAGCATAAGGTATTCCAGATCAGGAGAACAAAATGATCTAACTGAGTGTATGTTTCTCTCATCACACCATAAGTTGTTAATAAAGAAACAAACACCTCCTCCTTTGCTTTTCCCTGTGAGTTCCTTCGTTCTATCCGCGCGGTGCACGGAGAACCCCGAAAGTTCAGCAGCTGTGTCTGGTACCTCCGCAGATAGCCAGGTTTCTGTAAGACAGATAATGCAGCAGTTTCTTGTTTCCCGCTGGAAGGAAATGCGTGCCCGTAGCTCACAAAGTTTGTTGTCCAGTGACTGAACGTTAGCCAGCAGAATGGTGGGGAGCGGAGGTCGAAGTCCACGGCGTCTTAGTCTGACCAGAACGCCGGCTCTTTTCCCTCTTATGAAAAACATACAAAACGCAACGAAGTTTGCTGGGAGCTCGCAACACGGCAGCCATGCTCGGCGCCATCTTGTGACGTGATCACTCAAGATATTAAACTAATTATTTTTATTGTTTTTATAAATTGTTTTAATGATTATAAGGATTTTTATACCCATTCAAGATGTTTTTAATCAAACTTTGATGCATCACTTGCTTTTGTTTATATCTCAGACAGTTTTACCTATTAAAGTTTATTAAAATATTAATGACAGCAGAACAAGTTACTCTGCAAATATATTTTTATTAGAGCAAGAATAAAAGCAAAAAAAAATCACACTTACTAAAAATACAGATGTTTATTTAGATTTAGCCGCTCCACAATTCACACATTACTGTCTGGCTAGTTTCTGTGCTCTACTTAAGCTAAAAAGGCAATAATGCTCCAACATTCCTGACCATGATCACCAATAAAGCCTAAAACAGGCCCTCAGGATATCGTAAACCGACAGGTTCAAATATTCCTTTCCAGTTATTAAAGACATAATGTGTTCCTTTAACTTTAGTTTGTAGCTATTAAACTGTTTTAAATTCAAAATTAAACGTATACATCAGTGTAAACCTGTGACTGGTGGATAAACATGTTTCTGTAATGGTGTATCTGGGTCTCCACTATTGCCATGGCCTCTTTTGGCTTTAACACTCTCATCCCTCAGGTTTTTACAAACCTTTTAACAAAAACTTTCCTTCTTTCCCACTGCTGTTGCAATTACTAGCCAAAAATTATTGATCATCTGGTTATTTCTATGATCATGGATCATAAAGATGTGT
Organism: Danio kyathit; assembly: GCA_903798195.1. Taxonomy (NCBI): domain Eukaryota; kingdom Metazoa; phylum Chordata; class Actinopteri; order Cypriniformes; family Danionidae; genus Danio; species Danio kyathit. The sequence goes on from CAIGQS010000068.1 coordinate 1,321,040, forward strand.
GTACAGTCGTACCTGTTTCAGACAAAATATCTTCAGAGTGTTTCATATTCAACTCAAATCAAACGCGGCGCCGAGCGCACTGTTCCCTCAAGTCTCAAAATCATGTCGCACACACCCAAAGCGAACCTCCGCAAACTCTGCGACATTGTGTTGTTAAAGTGTTCCTTTTTTTGGGCAGTTGCAGTCACTTAATGCTTATTGATTATAACACAACATTGGTTTGAGTGACAGTGAACCTTAACAATCCTCACACAGGCGCAACCATTCATGAAGAGGGAGATTTAAGACAGCTGATGGCTAGTTGTGCTTCTCCGTATTGTAAACCTGAAAGTAGCAGCATGGGAACCTCAACAGAACTTCCTAATGACCTAAACACTAGGATAATCCACCAACATGAGTCAGGAGAAGGATGCAGAAAGCTATCCCAAAGGTTTAAAGTCTCCATCTCCACAGTCAGAATATAGTAAGACAATGGAAGGCCACAGGAACAGTTCTGGTGAAGGAGAGATATGCTAGACCAAGACAAATATCTGAAAGGCAAAGGAGAAGAATGATCACAGCAGACCACAGACCACCTCCACAGAGCTCCAGGAACATCTCGCTGCTGATAATGTGATTGTACATCGCTCCACAGTCCAGCACACTCTACACACACAACAGCTCAATGGAAGGAGATGCAGAAGAAGAATTCTCTGTGTTCTGCCGATGAGAAGAGTGTTTGAGGTATGCAAAGGCTCATCTAGACAAGCTTGAATCATTCTGGAGGAATATACTGTGGACAGATGCCACAACGCTCCGCATGGTGGAAGAAGAGCACAGCATTCCAGGAGGAGACCATGCGCCTACTGTGAGATATGCTGGAGGCTCCGTCATGCCGTGGGGATGTGGGGCCAGCACAGGTTCTGGAAACCTTGTCAAAGTTGAAGGTCTCATGGATTCACCCAGGATCAGCAGATTCTGAAGAACAGTGCTCAGGAGTCAGTCAAGAGGCTGGAGTTACGACAGGGTTGGATGTTTCAGGACAATGACCCAAAGCACAGTTCCAGATCTACCAAGGACTTCATGCTCAGACACCATACAATGATCTGGAATGGCCAGCCCAGTGCTCAGACCTGTGTATTGATCTGAAAAGGGCCTTTCACACTCGGCACCCATCAAACCTGACTGAACTGAAGCTATTCTGAAAGACAGGCCCTGAATGCCTTCAGCAAGACTTCAGGCACTCATCCTGGACTATAAGAAGAGTCTGCAGGCTGATATTCCAGCTAAAGGTGGCTGTACAGAAGACTGATGTCCTTATTCTGTTGGGGTGCACGAATATACACTCCTGTCTGTGTGTGTTCAGACTTAAACTGCATCTGATGATTAAATAAATGTTCAGTCAGAGCTGAAATGTTGCGTTTCCCCCAGGGTATAACATATATGCAGACGACACTGCTGATCTGAAAGGCCAACAGGCCACGGCTGCAGTTATGAAGATGATCAGGAGTGGCCAAACTTCTGCATAAGACTGGGTAAGTGTGTCAGTGTGTGTGTGTGCGTATGTGTGTGTTCAGTAATGTGTGTGTGTGTACCGTCTTGCGCTGTTCCCCGGCCGCTCGCAGTGCCTGCAGGTCTCTATACGTCTGCATCTCCGTCTGCATGAGTGTGAGCGTCTCTCTGAGCGTCTGCAGCTCCACACACACCTTACCCTCCAGCTGCTCCACCTTCAGGAGATCCTGCTGCAGGCGCTCGCTCTCTGCACAGACACACACACACACACACACACACAATTACTGGAGCGGCAGTACACCACACATGCATTACTCACTCATACACTACATACTCCACCTGTGTGTGTGTGTGTGTGTGTGTGTGTGTGTGTGTGTGTGTGTGTGTGTGTGTGTGTGTGTGTGTGTGTGTGTGTGTGTGTGTGACAATGGGTGGTGTTCACAGTGAGAGCATGTACAGGAAGTGGAAGAGGGCCATTTCCCTCTGATAGGCAGAAAGCCCACATCAGTGTTTTGACAGAGACTGTGTGTGTGTGTGTGTGTGTGTGTGTGTGTCTAAATAAATAATCCCCGTCAGCACTTATGAGCATTTTGGACTGCTTCCTTCTCAAGAGGCCTTTCAGCAGCAGCGTTACAAACTGACCATCACACACACACTCACACATACAAACACAGATGCATGCACACACACTCTCCCACACACACACCTGAGTTGAGGCCTTTGGCAGTGCTCTGGGATTTCTGCATCTCAGTCTCCTTGAAGGTCAGGTCCTCCTGCATGGACTGCAGCTCCTGCGCTGTGACGGAGGAGAGCTGCTGCAGACGGCTGATGTTCTGCACACACACACAGCTCTGAATGCACAGCTCATACTCCACACACACACACACACACACACACACACACACACACACACACACTTACCCTGCTGGAATGCTCCAGTAAGGCCACAATGCTGCTTTGAGCGTCTCTGATCAGTTGCTGCTCCTGAGATTTGCTGTCCTCAAATGTGTGTAAATATGCTGAACACACACACACACACACACACACACACACACACACACACACACACACACAAAACAGGATTAAACCTGGAACACACTTGATTTTTTTATGTGTGTGTGACCGGCAAACACTCACAGTCGATTTCTTCTTCTTTCTTCTGCAGCTCCTTGTACTTCTGGGTTCGTTCCCCTAAGCAGATGAAGACACAAACCAGACACTGCTTACTGCCCTTTTACTGTACTCTTCACTGTAGTCACTGTACTCTCGCTGTAGTCACTGTACCCTCGCTGTAGTCACTACTCTTCACTGTAGTCACTGTACTCTCGCTGTAGTCACTGTACCCTCGCTGTAGTCACTGTACTCTCACTGTAATCACTGTACTCTTCAACGTAGTTACTGTAATCACTGTACCCTCGCTGTAGTCACTGTACTCTTCACTGTAGTCACTGTACCCTCGCTGTAGTCACTACTCTTCACTGTAGTCACTGTACTCTCGCTGTAGTCACTGTACCCTCGCTGTAGTCACTACTCTTCACTGTAGTCACTGTACTCTCGCTGTAGTCACTGTACCCTCGCTGTAGTCACTGTACTCTCGCTGTAGTCACTACTCTTCACTGTAATCACTGTACTCTCGCTGTAGTCACTGTACCCTCGCTGTAGTCACTACTCTTCACTGTAGTCACTGTACTCTCGCTGTAGTCACTGTACTCTCGCTGTAGTCACTGTACCCTCGCTGTAGTCACTGTACCCTCGCTGTAGTCACTGTACTCTCACTGTAATCACTGTACTCTTCAACGTAGTTACTGTAATCACTGTACCCTCGCTGTAGTCACTGTACTCTTCACTGTAGTCACTGTACCCTCGCTGTAGTCACTGTACTCTTCACTGTAGTCACTGTACTCTCGCTGTAGTCACTGTACCCTCGCTGTAGTCACTACTCTTCACTGTAGTCACTGTACTCTCGCTGTAGTCACTGTACCCTCGCTGTAGTCACTGTACTCTCGCTGTAGTCACTACTCTTCACTGTAGTCACTGTACCCTCGCTGTAGTCACTGTACTCCTCACTGTAGTCACTGTACTCTCGCTGTAGTCACTGTACTCTCACTGTAGTCACTGTACCCTCGCTGTAGTCACTACTCTTCACTGTAGTCACTGTACTCTCGCTGTAGTCACTGTACCCTCGCTGTAGTCACTGTACCCTCGCTGTAGTCACTGTACTCTCACTGTAATCACTGTACTCTTCAACGTAGTTACTGTAATCACTGTACCCTCGCTGTAGTCACTGTACTCTTCACTGTAGTCACTGTACCCTCGCTGTAGTCACTACTCTTCACTGTAGTCACTGTACCCTCGCTGTAGTCACTACTCTTCACTGTAGTCACTGTACTCTCGCTGTAGTCACTGTACCCTCGCTGTAGTCACTGTACCCTCGCTGTAGTCACTGTACTCTCACTGTAATCACTGTACTCTTCAACGTAGTTACTGTAATCACTGTACCCTCGCTGTAGTCACTGTACTCTTCACTGTAGTCACTGTACCCTCGCTGTAGTCACTACTCTTCACTGTAGTCACTGTACTCTCGCTGTAGTCACTGTACCCTCGCTGTAGTCACTGTACCCTCGCTGTAGTCACTGTACTCTCGCCGTAGTCACTGTACCCTCGCTGTAGTCACTACTCTCGCTGTAGTCACTACTCTTCACTGTAGTCACTGTACCCTCGCTGTAGTCAATGTGCTCTCGCTGTAGTCACTGTACCCTCGCTGTAGTCACTGTACTCCTCACTGTAGTCACTGTACTCTCGCTGTAGTCACTGTACTCTCACTGTAGTCACTGTACCCTCGCTGTAGTCACTACTCTTCACTGTAGTCACTGTACTCTCGCTGTAGTCACTGTACCCTCGCTGTAGTCACTGTACTCTCACTGTAATCACTGTACTCTTCAACGTAGTTACTGTAATCACTGTACCCTCGCTGTAGTCACTGTACTCTTCACTGTAGTCACTGTACCCTCGCTGTAGTCACTACTCTTCACTGTAGTCACTGTACTCTCGCTGTAGTCACTGTACCCTCGCTGTAGTCACTGTACTCTCGCCGTAGTCACTGTACCCTCGCTGTAGTCACTGTACTCTCGCTGTAGTCACTACTCTTCACTGTAGTCACTGTACCCTCGCTGTAGTCACTACTCTTCACTGTAGTCACTGTACTCTCGCTGTAGTCACTGTACCCTCGCTGTAGTCACTACTCTCGCCGTAGTCACTGTACCCTCGCTGTAGTCACTGTACTCTCGCTGTAGTCACTACTCTTCACTGTAGTCACTGTACCCTCGCTGTAGTCACTGTGCTCTCGCTGTAGTCACTGTACCCTCGCTGTAGTCACTGTACTCCTCACTGTAGTCACTGTACTCTCGCTGTAGTCACTGTACTCCTCACTGTAGTCACTGTACTCTCGCTGTAGTCACTGTACTCTCGCTGTAGTCACTGTACCCTCGCTGTAGTCACTGTACCCTCACTGTTGCCACTGTACTCTCGTTGTAGTCACTGTACTCTCGTTGTAGTCACTGTACCCTCGCTGTAGTCACTACTCTCGCTGTAGTCACTGTACCCTCGCTGTTGCCACTGTACTCTCGTTGTAGTCACTGTACTCTCGTTGTAGTCACTGTACCCTCGCTGTAGTCACTACTCTCGCTGTAGTCACTGTACCCTCGCTGTAGTCACTACTCTCGCTGTAGTCACTGTACTCTTATTGTAATCACTGTACTCTCGTTGTAGTCACTGTACTCTTGTTGTAGTCACTGTACCCTCGCTGTAGTCACTACTCTCGCTGTAGTCACTGTACCCTCGCTGTAGTCACTACTCTCGCTGTAGTCACTGTACCCTCGCTGTAGTCACTACTCTCGCTGTAGTCACTGTACTCTTATTGTAATCACTGTACTCTCGCTGTAGTCACTGTACTCTTATTGTAATCACTGTACTCTCGCTGTAGTCACTGTACTCTCGCTGTAGTCACTGTACTCTCGTTGTAGTCACTGTACTCTCGTTGTAGTCACTGTACCCTCGCTGTAGTCACTGTACTCTCGTTGTAGTCACTGTACCCTCGCTGTAGTCACTACTCTCGTTGTAGTCACTGTACCCTCGCTGTAGTCACTACTCTTATTGTAATCACTGTACTCTCTGCATAGCCACTGTACTCTTCACACTAGTAGCTGTACTTTTCACTGCACTCTTCATTGTAGTCACTGTCCTCTACTGTATTTACTGTACTCTTTACTATAGAAACATTTGGCAACACAGCATTGACAGCACTTACAGTAACAGGCAGATATACAAGCAAACAAATAAAGAGTGTGTGGCTAGTTCACTGCTGAGACATCCATCCACATAGTGACCATCCTGATGTTCTCTGTGATAAACAGCATCATAACTCTGGTTCAGCTGATCTGGAGGACAGGAGTGGAAACACCGGCCACAACGAAGACTACTGCATTAACTTCAACATCTTCAGAACTCTGTATTACTCCTCCTGAAACCCAGAGCTCTGCTGCGCTACAGACACGTGTTTGTGTGTGTGTGTCAGCGAGTGTGTGTGTGTTTTCCCCATTGCAGTCCGTCATCATCCACTGAATAAAGTGTTTTATTGTCCCACAAACACACCTTGATGTTCCTCCATGTCTGTGTCCAGCTGCCGCATCTCCTCACTGAGCTGGATAATCCTCTCTCGCACCTCGGACAGTCTACACACACACACACACACACACACACACACACACACACACACACACACACACTCATCTCAGTGTATTTGATGAACACACACTGATTCAGTAATCATGATCATCTAGAATAGAAGTGTATGAATATAACGGCGCACTGACAGAAACATGCACTGTCCAGCACTGAGCAACTGGGAGTCAACACACATCGACAGCACCAGCAGGAGTAAAGACGAGCAGGATAACCATACATATGAGGATCATTATATCAGGGTCTACACACACACACACACACAGCAGAACAACAATGATCAGTGTGTGTGTGGATTGTGCTGTTAGTAGTGTATTCTCTGTAGTGTCCAGCAGGTGTCAGTGTGCTTCTGAACACACTACTGATCTGCTGACTCTAATCAATCAGTCCATTCAGCAACCTCAGTTCCCAATCAGTTCTGGATTCTGATTGGCTGTCAGTGTTTCTCCTCCATCAGCTGGGTAACTCCTGACAGTGCTGACCGGTCCTCTGTGTGTGAGTGTGTGTGTGTGCGAACAGCTGCAGGGTGAAAGCACTCACTGTCTCTCCATGCTGGCGATCTCCTGGTTATTCTCCTTCACCTGAAATCAGCAAAAGAGCAAAGCTGGAGTCAGAGCAGCAGAACCTTGTTTGTGTGTGTGCGTGCGTGCGTGCGTGCGTGCGTGTGCGCATTGACCGTAGTGAGGAGACGCTCTCTCTCGTGCTGTGGTGAGCCCAGACTCCTGTCCTCCGCCTGCAGACTCGCTCTCCGGTTCTCCAGATCCAGCAGCTGCTCATGCAGAGACACGGCAGCCTGCTTAGCCTGAGAGTGCAGCAAATCCTGTACACACACACACACAACATTTATTCAATATTAATCTTTATAGTGAGTGTGTACTTGTATGATTGTGTGTGTGTGTGTGTGTGTGTGTGTGTGTTTGTGTGTGTATGGCAAGCTGTTTTGACTTTTCTTCATTTTCAGGATATGTAATCTTGTAATCTTGATGTAATTGTTGATATCAAGAAATACTTTTCAACTAGTGAAGATGTTCATTATTGATATCAACAATTGGTTTGTGACTAGTGACAATGTTAAATTCTGATATCATGAATGTGATTGTTACTAGTGAAATTAGGCATTTTAGATGTCATAAACTCCTGCCCTAATTGCTGATATCAGAAATAACAGATGCAACATGCTGAAATATAATTGCAGAAATCAAGAATTCACATTTCAACTAGTGAAATGAAGTTGATGATATGAGGAATTGACATCTTTACTAGTAACAATATGATTCTGGATATCAACAGTTCAGTTTCTGATATCAGGACTGCAGATCGTTGATGTTCAAAAGCATGTTAATCTTGAGAAAACAGCATTTTAATTTGCCTAAATTAAGCTTTTAGCAATGCATGTTACTAATCAAGCAGAACAGTTTGGATAAATTTACAGTAGGAAACTGCACAAGCACATAATCTTTACTAATGATTATTGACATGAAATAAAAATCAATACTTTTGACCTGTTCAATAGGTAAAAACACATCCATGCAACAGAAGACTGGTTTGTGTGCAGGGTCACTTTTCTATTTGACTTGTTATATTTTGACGACATACACAGAGAAGATTTGTCACATTTTCAGACACTATCTTGAGTTATGATGTTCTCCGTCTATTCAATCTGATATATTGATTTGCCAAAATGACACTATGATATAGGCAGGCTACAAACAAAGCATTTACTTATTTTATTTTTAAGACTTCTTTTATAATTTAATAGTTGTTTGGTCTTCAGGTTAAACACATTTATTGTTACGGTTATAGATTTAAAAAAAATGTAATAAAAACTGATCTTTGACTAAACAAAGGAGTCGTTTTGTGCATCTTTGTTCTTGGTCTGACCCAATGAGAATTGTGGGAAAAGCAAATCACATTAATAATAATGAACTCATTACCGTAGCTATTTATACATGCACAGATGAGATTTCTAATCAATCAGTCAATTTCTCCATTATCTAGTATAAGTACACAATGCATTCATACCATCAGTATTAGATACTGGATTTAAAAAATGGTCAAATAAGGGACTAAATTTCAGATATATCAGCTTATCGACAAAAATCATTCCAACAATTAGTATAAGAATTACAATTACCAAGAACAGCTTTCTACAGATATTTACAAATAAGAGATTATCTTACAAAACATAAAGAATGGGAGAATATCATCAGTCCAAATGAAATAGAGAAGTTAGTGATGAAAATACAGATGGGGACTACTGTCAAGCAAATTATAATAAACCATAGAAAAGTCTGTTATCATGTCACCCATATAACACGTTTACATATAAAGAACAGTGGGAGGCTGAAATGCAGGTAGAGATTACACAGGAAAACTGGATTGAAGCTCATAGAGTCACACACTCAAATATCTCCACAATTTATAGCAAAGATAAGAACAGGCTCCTCTAGCAGATGCTGGAGAGAATGTGCTGATCATTTAGGGAACCACTCATATCTTTTGGTGTTGCCCAAAACTGCAGCAATTCTGGAATGATATCTGTAAGGTACTTGGAGACATATTGTGCATTGATATTCCCTTGGATCCAACTTGGCAGTCCTAGGTATGGTGCCTGAGAGCATGGGGGATGAAGAAGTATTTATTTATTTCAAATACTGCTCTCTGCAGCACTAAAATGTATTACGTCTAACTGGCTCAGGTCAGACCCACCAACGTATGAACAATGGATCAAAAACATTAGAGAAATTCACAAATGGAAAGAATAACTTGTTGCCTTAGACTCCAGATGAATATATTTGAAGCAAGATGGAACCCAGATCTAACAATTATACATGACTAACTTTAAACATACATAGATTTAATAAGCAGCTACATTACATACACGATAAGCATATGAGACATCTCCCAATTGACCCCCCCCCCCTTTTTAAATTAATTTATTTATATTTTTATATATAACTTCAACACAATATACAGTTGAACTCAGAATTATTAGCCCCCCTGAATTATTAGCCCCCTGTTTATCAGAGAGCAGATTTCTCCAACACATTTCTAATCATAATAGTTTTAATAACTCATCTCTAATAACTGATTTATTTTCTCTTTGTCATGATGACAGTAAATAATATTAGACTAGATATTCTTCAAGACACTTCTATACAGCTTAAAGTGACATTTAAAGGCTTCACTAGGTTAATTAGGTTAACTAGGCAGGTTAGGGGAATTAGGCAAGTTATTGTATAATGATGGTTTGTTCTGTAGACTATCAGAAAATATATAGCTTAAAGAGGCTAATAATATTGACCTTAAAATAGTGTTTATAAAAATAAAAACTGCTTTTATTCTAGCCGAAATAAAACAGATAAGACTTTCTCCAGAAGAAAAAATATTATCAGACATACTGTGAACATTTCCTTGCTCTGTTAAACATCATTTGGGAAATATTTAAAAAAGAAAAAAAAGAAAAAAATCAAAAGGGCGCTAATAATTCTGACTTCAACTGTATATTGTATTAAAATAAAACTGTGCAAATGTCCCTTTTTTCCCCTAATCTTTTAGGTATTCATCTGTATCCTTACTGACTATTTCTGATGTATCTCTGATTTTGTGTTATGTTCTAATAAAAAAACTGTTCAAAAATGAGATTTCTAGATTGAATTGAAATCTTTATTGTCCACACGTGTGTAAATTCGTTTTTGGCCTCCCAAACATCACAAATACAAAACACAAACAGAGCACAAACACAAAGCTTCCTACACCACAGATTACCAACACACAACCCTAGACATACAGACTACTTCATGGTCAATTATTCAATATGGTAATAGCAGACGGTATAAAAAATTTCTTCAAAATATTTGTCTTTGCTGTGGGAACTCTGTATCGTCTACCAGAAGGAAGCTTTCCAAATTCATAATAAAGAGGATGAGTTGAGTCCTGAACTATCTGTAAGGCTTTCCGTCTGGTCTGGTTTATATACAGCTCCACAAGCTGCTTCTGGGGGTCCATTATGATCTTACTAGCCGTATTAATGATCTTTGCAAGTTTATACTTGCTTCTAGCTCCAAGATTTCTGTACCTGCCAGAAATATTATAGGCTTTCAACCAGACTGGTATAAACCTTCCTCAGAATACCCTAACTAACATTAAAACTATTTAATTTCCTTAAGAGACAGAGTCTCTGTGTTGCCTTCTTATAGATATAGTCTGCATGTTCACCAAAATTTAGGCTACTATCTAAAATAATCCCCAAGTACTTAAAACTGTTTACAATCTCAACATGTTGACCCTCGATAGTAACTGGATGACATATAAGCTGCCCTTCTGTACTAATAATTAGTTTCTTAGTTTTCAAAGCATTTAGTGACAAAGCATTCTGCTCGCACCATGACACCAGATGATCTATGTGCTCAAAGTAGGCCCTCTCTAGCTCCTCCTTTCCTTTGACCATAAGTCCAACCACGGCCATGCCATCAGCATATTTGAGTAGGGTAATATTGCTTTCAGAAATCTGCATTTCACTTATATACATTGAAACTAATGCAGGTGATAACACACAGCCTTGGGGTACTCCAGCGTTTAAAACAGCCTCTTCAGATATTAAACCCTGTACAGACACTCTTTGAGGACGATCAGTTAAAAAATCCTTTATCCATAACACTCGGTGCTCATTAATATTAAGCTTTAATAATCGCTCCCAATAAAATGTCAACTATGACAGTATTAAAAGCTGAACTAAAATCAATGAATTAAATTCTGGCAAAAGCACCAGGGTGCTGAATGTGCTTGCTGATCGTATGGAGCAGTGTTAAAATAGCGTCCTCAGTACCTCTCTGTGCTTTATAGGCAAACTGCAATTGGTCTGACCCATGGGAGTTATGCAAATGCCCTGACACAACCCTTTCCATGCATTTACATAGAATGCTGGTAAGGGCAATAGGTCTAAAATCATTTGGTAATACAGGTTTGCATTTCTTAGGAATAGGAATAATTGTTGTTTTTTTCCAAGAAAGTGGCACCATATGTGTATCAAGCAAGATCTGAAATAATCTAGTGAAAACCCCTTTCAGTTGGTAAATGCACCCTGCTATTGCCCGCCCTCTAAGACCATCTGGGTTAACACGTGCAAGACTACCAGCTATCTCTTCTTCTGTAAGAGTAATATTATTTCCTACATGGCTAACCACTTGGTCAAACTTGCCTCCATGTGTAGTTTTATCAAACCTACTATAAAAATTATTCAATTCATTTGCAAATGAAAGAGAATTTGTAGGTAAGCAGTGTTGCTTCCAGCTCCTTAATATTATTTAGACTGCTCCACGCATTACGAGCATCACCAGTGACAAACTGTTTCTCCATTTTATCTCTATACTGTTGTCTACTGTAGATTTTTTAATAATTGATCCAAGTTCACGTCTTTTATCTTTAAAAAGTACCATATTACCTTGTGCAAAAGCCACCCTTTTCTCCATTAGACATTTCTTCATTTCATGCGAAACCCAAACCTTGTTGTTAGTGTATATTTTAACAGTTTTTGTTTGCACAACATTATTCTCACAGAAAGTAATGTAAGATGTTATGGTTTCTGTTAACTCATTCGCATTTACACAATTATCAAAGAAAATGTCCCAGTCTGTGTCCTCCTAACAGTCTCTCAGTCTCTCTTTACAGTCCTCAGACCAAATCTCCACTCCCCTTACAGTAGGCTTCTCTTGTTTTAGTTTAGTTTTGTAACTGGGCAACAAATGAATAACATTATGGTCTGACTTACCCAGTGGGGGGCGGGGCACTGCCTTATAAGCATTAGGTATATTACCGCAACACTTCTCTAAAACCCTTGAAAGACGTGTGGGGCAGCATATGTACTGTTGTACAGTATCTATCTGCAAGAGTATTTTCACTAGTTAAAATATCATTGAAGATGTAAGTAATTATATTTTCACTAGTTGCAAAAGGTAATTTCAGATATCAGCTGCCTTCGTTGATATCAATAATGAGTTTGTTACTAGTAAACATGTCAATTCCTGATATCAAGAAATAATTTGATACTAGTTGAAATGTGAATTCTTGATATCAGGTGAATGTAATTCAACATGTTCTTTTGTTATTTCTGATATCTGAAAATAGATTTCTGATATGGATATAAATGATGATATCTAAAATGTCTTTCTTACTAGTAACAATCACATTCATGATATCAGAAATTAACATTGTCACTAGTGACAAAACTATTCCTGATATCAAATATTACAGTTTTTACTAGTAACAATTCAATCATTGATATCAAGAATAGATGTTTGCACTAGTATTCACATGACAACCGATATCAACAATAAATGCTTTCACTAGTAAGAATTGTATATCTGATATGTAAAATAGAAATTTAACTAGTAAAAAATAAATTCTTGATATCAACAATTAGCATTCTGGCTATTAACAATTAAGCTGTTGATATCAGCAGTTTAATTCTAGATATCAAGAATTCATATCCTGTTAAGCAATAAAAGTAAAAATGGTTTGCCAGAATAGCCGTTTTGTGTTTTATTGCATAACAGGATATGAATTATTGATATCTGGAATGGTATTTCCGCGAATGGTGACATCATCGCTGATATCAGGAATGAATGTTACTAGTAGAAATGTAATATTGATATCAACAATTGAATTAAAGTCAAAACGGCTTGCCATAGTGTGTGTGTGTGTGTGTGTTCTGACCGCCTCCAGCATCTCTCTCCTGCTCATCAGTGTGTCCAGCTCCTCCTGATGTGTCTCCAGCTCCTGAAGCAGAGCACAGAAAACGATTTAGATGCAATCAGATGAAGAGCAGGACAGCACACCTGTGGAGGACACCTGAGGGTGTGCTGACCTGCCTCACTTGTGTGTGTGTGTGTGTGTGTTTAGTGAGACCTGCAGCAGCTCCTCATTGCTGCTCTTCATCTCTCTGTACTGCTTCTGCTTCTCCTCACTCATCTTCTGTATGATGTCCTGAGCCGCTCGCTTCTGCTGCACCACCTGCTCCTCCACGGCCCGGATCAGATCCTCTTTCCTGACACACACACGCACACACAGGAAAGAGCCAGAGGGTAACAATGAGCCAAACCATAAATGAAAATCATGAACACAACACTAATGAAGGGCAATAAAGCTGTCCAGTAAGTGCTGAGAGCGTGGAGTGTGTGTTATCCTCAGACTGGCCTGCTGAAGACCACATCAGGTGTTATAGTGAGTAACAGTGCTCTGCTGTGATCTCCAACACTCTACATTAATGGAGTCAGTCAGAACACCTGATCACCCACTGCTCCTGTCAGACCATCCATTACTGATGCCTCACAGTCTAATTACTCTCTTATCCACAGTAAAACATGTTGAGCAGTGATGATGAAGGAAAGAGGAATGATAAGCTGCTTTTCCACTATCGTGCTGAACCGTTCTTTATGCTGAACTGTTCCATTCCGTGCCAAACCGGACCAGACAGCACGGATACAGTTTCATTTTTCACTGTCGTGCTGAAACAGAGCTCTTTGAAACTACACAAAACGTTTCAGTAGTTGCCTTGGTAACGCAATGTAAACGGCTCCCTTTGTTCAATTAAATTTAAACAATAGCCGAAACTAGTTTTTTTCATGTGCATGTGTACAAGCGAAAGCAACGCGTGACTGAACACTGTTTTGCTCTCTCATATAGGGTGCTAAATATATCTAGCTACAAGTCACAGCTGGTATTTATTTAGAGGTCATATGTTGCGTGGCTCTGGGCAAATTTTATTTGGAGGGAAAATTACCTAAATGTAACGTGATGATTGAAAATCATCATGAGGGGAAATAAATAATACATTTCAAATCTCCTTACATAACAGAAAAATAAACAATGATAACGCAACTGTTACGTTTCAGAGCGTAATAATTATTTGTTCATTTATTTTATATATATATAAATATTATATATACACAGATTTGTATTTTGTTTATGCATCTGGAGCTGATGTTGTGCGCTGTGGAGCATGCGCAGGTCTCTCTCTCTCCCTTTAGAGTTGCGCTTGATTTAATCTGAGCCTGTGTGCTTTGTTTTCACTTATTAAAACATATTACTTAGGTTAAATTGAAGCTGTAGGTTGGGAATCGCCATTTACTTTTTAAAACGTTTTCTCCTGGTTTGTGGCAGCGAGGGAGAAAGGGAAGTTTGCTGTCATTTTATTTGGGGTAATATTATTTTAGCAGGTAAATTAGAATTATTTCCCCGCAAGTTAGCTGTCTTTTTGTATGTTATTTTGGCCTGGATTCCCTTCCGAAGAGATGCTTCTGAGATCTTTATTGCTTAAAAAAATAAACCTTGTTATTTCTTGATTAACTGGTTGTGATCATTGTGAGCTGGGACAGAAGAACCCTAACTTGAGTATTTAAAAGTTTAATTTATTTATTTATACTTTTGTTATTGTTCCCACCAACCCTAGACTGGTCGGGACGTAACACAACATTAATAGTGCATTTGTATTATATTATAGACTGAATTTAAATTAATAGTGTGAAATCTGCCTTTATAAGCATGTGTTACCCCTAACCCTCTGTCTGTTACAGCTTGCCCCGCAGGTGGGGTAAATAGTAACATTTTTACTCCTGACACTTTTGGCAATACTGCACAGAAACCACAGGTCCGGCGATCATAATTCCAGTGCTCATTTGTAGGAGAGGCTTGTGTGTTGTTGGTAAAAAATATGGTTTGTCTAACCCCATTACTGTGTTCATTATTTGATCAAAACCAAACAGTGTTACTTTGTGCCCTGCTCTCCCCTAAACTCACGCTCAGTCTGGCGAAGTAATATGTCTTATTGCCTTTCAATCAAATTATTCAAGCTCTAGTCACGAATAAAACAATAGGCTATTTTATTATTTTTAGATTTTAGATGGCGGGTTAATAATTATACATGGTTAATTATATTCAGGTCAATGCAATAATAACTTTAATGAATAAAATATGTTGGTAAGAATGTGGTGAGCCAGTGATTCCCTTCTCCGCCAGACTGCTCTATGGATTTAAAACCCTTTTCAAACTGTATGGTTTAGACCTGTATCATTTTTTTATATTAAATGTAGTGTAGTTTACATGTGGATGTCTGATGACGCGCGGCTTCCGCTAAGCCAGCTGTGGTAGCTTGGCAACAGAGCCGCGACGTCAACAAACAGAATTTGTCGGCACAGCTCAGCACGGTTGTCTAACCGTGCCGAGAATTCCGGGCCGAGAACGGTTTGTAATCGTGCCGCGCCGTTCCAGACTCAGTGGAGAAACAACCGTAACCGTACCGAAGTGTTCTTAGAACGGTTTGGCACGATAGTGGAAAAGCGGCTATAGATAACCCATCCTGCATCACCAGGGCTGAGGATCACCTTCCCCAGACTGATTGATTACCTCAGCAGTGATTGATCATGTGTGTGTTAGAAACGGAGTCCCCTAATAGCCCATCTCAGCTCGTGCGGTGATGGTCTGAGCTCTTCAGGGCACACTCGTCCTCCTTCAGCACATCTGCAGATGAATGATGGATCTAACCCTAACCCAATCTGTAGCTTTTAATGTGGAGAGGTCCATCTGTGGCTCTGCTCGATCAGCAGAGGCTCTACACGTGCTCCAGGGTGAGTGACTTCACAATACTGACAGCATATAAGGCTGATCTGTGTAGACGGAGAGGCGTCTGAACACTCTCAGCACATCAGCTCCAGACCCCAGTCAATGTCAAGGGATTTACAGTTTCTCTCATAATTTCTCAAACCATTAGCCTACTGTAGGAAAATAAACACCGTAGATGACAATGGTTACCGGTTTCCAACATTCTTCAGATTATCTTCTTCTGTGTTCAGCAGAAGGACGAAACTCAACGAGTCAGGAGTGAGAGAATGATGACAGAATCTGCATTTTGGGTGAACTGAGCCTTTAAACACTCTTCAGGTGTGTTAGGAGTATCTAGAAGAAGAAGACACTTCTCAGGTGAGTCCAGGTGTAATCTCACAGGTGACCTGCTGAACCACAGACGGTGAGGGGGGAACATCATGTATAACCAATGAAGACACAGAGCCAATGAGTGCAGATCATTCACTGTTAGAGGTGTCAATCAAGCCTGATGGGTGGAGCTTTACTGCAGAACACACACACACGCACGCACGCACGCACGCACGCACGCACGCACGCACGCACACACACACTATATGTAGAAGATGAGCAAACGATCATCATCTAAGAGCCGTTAAATAATAGCACAGACCCAAACATCCCGTTACCGCAGAGGCGTCCACTGAAGACGAGGGAACTCAACATTACCAGAGACACCTCCACACGGAGCACTAATGAAGAGAGTGTGTGTGTGTGTGTATGCTTATGGAGAGAAGACAGAAGATGGTGTCGGTGGTGTGTGTGTTCTGCTGGACTGTGCACACACAGCAGGTGAGTGCTCTTCTATATTAAAGTGATGTGTGTGTGTGGTGCTTCTCTCTCCTGGGCTCTGTAAGTGTGTGTGTGTCCAGCCTTCACAGACCCTCTGCAGCACAGCAGACCAACACTCCCATCCTTAGACCGCTTCTGCATTAGAAAACAACTCATCTCCATCCTCTGTGTGTGTGTGCGTGTGTGAGATGTGGTCTCCTCCTCCTCAAAGGAGGAGCTTTACGGTGTGTGTAAAGACTTTCAGAACCCTCTGGATGATCGCTCCTGTCATCAGTTCCCATTATCCTGTGTGTGTGTGTGTGTTCATTCAGCTGATCTAATGACGGTCAGTGCTCTGAAACATCTGCTAAAGGAATATTCTAAAGACCAACAGCACACACTGAAACACAAGCGGTACAGCAGAGCAGTGTGTGTACGCCGGAGCGGAGATAATGAAGAAGTGCTGCATGTGTTGGCTGAGCCGTCTCTCTCTGTGATCAGCTCTCATGACCCTCTGCATGATGATGATCCTCAGAGACAGCAGATAAAGACCGTTAACATCTCTGATTTAACACAACATCACACACAGCCGGCATGATGAACAGCGTTCAGGAGCTGATGGCCAATAAAACAGCCTGAACACATCATCCAGAAGGTCATCAGTCTGTGCCTGAAGTAGACTACTGATGAAGCTGTAATGCTGCTGGTGTGCTGCTTTAAGGCCCGTGCACACCGGGACGCTTTTTGCTGGTGTTTTCCGTCGACGTTTAACGCCTCGTGACTAAATAAATGGCGTCAATGTGGTCGTGCACACCAACGAGCAATAAAAGGCAGGCGTAAAAGCGTCATTATAAAAGAAACGCCTCATGCTCGCTTTTTTGTTTTGATGCGCCGCGTCAAAACCTTCTCCACCAATCAGATTGGCACTTTTGTTCACGTGCACGGAGCTGCTGAAGTTACAGTAAACAGCACTTGGAGGCGCTCAAGCGCAACACTGTCAATGCGAGCGCACACTGAAGAAGATGCCCAGAGGAGATATGAGCGTGGAGCTGCTTACTGCACTGCTGAACTATAATCATTTCTTCATCACTAGAGCTGGAGCTGCTACTTGAACCATCCATGCTTGTTCGAATCGCCAGTAATTTTAACAACAAGCGTGTCAACTTTCTGTCTTCTTCTTCTGTGTTACAAGCGGGTGTCTGAAGCTTAAAGTTGTGTAGCGCCATCTAACGTCAAGGGGTGATTTTGCATACTCTTCTGCTTGACACCTGTGACAATCGCTTGGGTTTGAATCTGTAAAACATCTTGTAAAACGCTGACGATAAACGCAAACGAAAAGCGTCCCGGTGTGTACGAGCCTTTACCAAGAGGCTTCCACAGCATCAAGCCTGGTTTATACTCGACGTGTCCGCTAGTTTGCTTGAGTGCGCACGGCGAATGTGATATCATCACGGAGTTTGCAGATGTTCGCTTTGGGTGTGTGCGACATGATTTTAGCCGGTAGAGCACATGATTATTTTGAGACTTGAGGGAACAGTGCGCTCGGCGCCGCGTTTGATTTGAGTTGAATATGAACCACTCTGAAGATATTTTGTCTGAAACAGTACGACTGTACACACATCTTTATGATCCATGATCATAGGGATAACCTGATGATCAATAATTCTTGGCTAGAAATTGCAACAGCAGTGGGAAAGAAGGAAAGTTTTTGTAAAAGTTTGGAAAAACCTGAGGGATAAAGAAATGTTTATCCACCAGTCACAGGTTTACACTGATGTATACGTTTAATTTTGAATTTAAGCAATTTAATAGCTACAAACTAAAATTAAAGGAACACATTATGTCTTTAATAACTGGAAAGGAATATTTGAACCTGTCGGTTTACGATATCCTGAGGGCCTGTTTTAGGCTTTATTGGTGATCATGGTCAGGAATGTTGGAGCATTATTGCCTTTTCAGCTTAAGTAGAGGACAGAAACTAGCCAGACAGTAATGTGTGAAGCGGCTAAATCTAAATAATCATCTGTATTTTTAGTAAGTGTGCTTTTTTTTGCTTTTATTCTTGCTCTAATAAAAATATATTTGCAGAGTAACTTGTTCTGCTGTCATTAATATTTTAATAAACTTTAATAGGTAAAACTGTCTGAGATATGAACAAAAGCAAGTGATGCATCAAAGTTTGATTTAAAACATCTTGAATGGGTATAAAAATCCTTATAATCATTAAAACAATTTATAAAAACAATAAAAATAATTAGTTTAAACTCCTGAATGATATTAATGATATGATGTAATTCCGGACACTTCCTACTCCTCTGTTTATCTGTCTGACTTTACGGTCAGTCTCTTTTGAGCGCCCCCTGTCATTTTAAAGAATATCACAACGGCGAACGCAGCAAGTATAAAAGCCATGTCGGTTTTGCCGAAAAGAGTGTGTGTGTGTGTATCTGGGAGAGTCTGAACAGCAGAAGCTCGGTCAGGCCAAACACAGCAGAACAAGACAAGCTAATGAAGCGATCGTCTCACTGCCACTTCAGCTCTCCAACTTACATTTAGCTGGAGAGCGCTTTAGCCTACGAGCTCTCCATCGGCTCACCCGTGCTGATATTTGGACTTTATCTATTGCGATACACAGATCTCTATATTACAGCAGATCATGACATGCTAAACCGGTTTAAAGTCCTTATGAAATCAAAACTAGCCCCATGATGTTGTTAGCTGACAGTGCAGATCTGTGCAGGGCATCATCAATAAACAATAGTTTGCTCTTCTGATCTTTAACTGACGTCTGCAAATGCACTTCCTGTTTGCTTTTAGTTAAATGATCAGATTACATGATTTTGAGGCAATGAGCGGGGCTATCATACTTAACCACGCCCCTTCAGCTGTCAGTTCTGCCAACAGTAACAGTGAGCAGGAGGAGTCTGTAACTGTACGTTCACACCGAAAGCAGCGAGAGCGTCAAAGGTTGCTCTGGCCGCCCTGGCGACAATGGTGTCTGCCTTGAGATCCGGCGGCGAAAGCGTCAAAATTTGCTACACATTGATCTCGTATTTAAAGGAGCCGTTCTGCATATCATATCAGTAACACTCCCGCATAAAATATGCTTTCTAGCGTGAAGGCGTTGCACACTTATTATCAAATTCACTTAACTACGGAAGATCTAGGTGCATGTGGTGTGGCTTTGCTCCACGATGTGTCCATATGCCTGAAATATTCTGAAGCAGCAATACTGTTTTGTATTGTCGCATGAAATTCCCGCTTTTTTTTTTTTTTTGAAAAAAAAAAAAAAAAAAAAAAAAAAAAAAAAATATATATATATATATATATATATATATATATATATATATATATATATATATATATATATATATATATATCTAGAGGGAGTGCAGAATTATTAGGCAAATGAGTATTTTGAGCACATCCTCCTCTTTATGCATGTTGTCTTACTCCAAGCTGTACAGGCTGGAAAGCCTACTACCAATTAAGCATATTAGGTGATTTGCATCTCTGTAATGAGAAGGGGTGTGGTCTAATGACATCAACACCCTATATCAGGTGTGCATAATTATTAGGCAACTTCCTTTCCTTTGGCAAAATGGGTCAAAAGAAGGACTTGACAGGCTCCGAAAAGTCAAAAATAGTGAGATATCTTGCAGAGGGATGCAGCACTCTTAAAATTACCAATAGAGGTGTGAACCTACACTAGTCTCACGGTTCGGTTCGGTTACGATTATCGTTGCCATCGATTCGGTTCAATTTGATATCTCGGTGCATCACGGTGCATTGTCGATGCTTTCCCCAAACACAGTTTTATATTTGGGGCTGTCTGTATAAACACACACACACACACACACACACATAGACACACAGCACTAAGCAAGTGACACAGAGCATCACGCCCTCTCATTCACACACATACACAAACATAGAGAGCAACACACAGCATCGCTCTCTCTCATTCACACACATAAACACACACACACACACACACACACACACACACACACGTGCTTGCTCAGGGTCGATATTGTTAGATCGCCCGCTCCCGTTCAACTTACACCAGAGTTACCGACCGCTCCCGCGCTTTATTCGGAAATGTATTTCCGCGCCGCAAGAAATCTGGTCTGGTCCAGCGGCTCCCGCCTTACACCCGCGGGAATGCAGACCTCTATCCAGAAGTATCGCCGCATCAGCCGAGAGGAGAGAAAAAGTCACGCCAGCAGGTCAAGTGGGCCACAGCGAGAGAGAGAGAGAGAGAGAGAGAGAGAGAGAGAGAGAGAGTAATGGAGTTTACTTTCATTCTCTCAATCGCAGTGAAATAGGGGCTTCTGCTGTAAGTGTCAGTGAAAGAGTGTCCAGAAAACACACATGCAGTGAAATTGTGCACAGTTTTTGCGTCAAGTAGGCGAAGCATTGTAAACACTCGCGCTCGCCTCCCTCGCCATAGTAAGCTACCGCGACATAGCGCACAGGAGATAAATGACATCAGTACATAATAACCGGTTATGATTATTACTGAACAGATACCGAATTGTCCGCGTCTGCATCGCGGTGCACCGAAGAAACAATTCATTTTGACACTCCTAATTGCCAAGCTTCTGAAGCGTGATCATCCAACAATCAAGCATTTCATTCAAAATAGTCAACAGGGTCGCAAGAAGCGTGTGGAAAAACCAAGGCGCAAAATAAACTGCCCATGAACTGAGAAAAGTCAAGCGTGCAGCTGCCAAGATGCCACTTGCCACATTTCAGAGCTGCAACATCACTGGAGTGCCCAAAAGCACAAGGTGTGCAATACTCAGAGACATGGCCAAGGTAAGAAAGGCTGAAAAACCACCACCACTGAACAAGACACACAAGCTGAAACGTCAAGACTGGGCCAAGAAATATCTCAAGACTGATTTTTCTAAGGTTTTATGGACTGATGAAATGAGAGTGAGTCTTGATGGGCCCGTGGCTGGATCGGTAAAGGGCAGAGAGCTCCAGTCCGACTCAGACGCCAGCAAGGTGGAGGTGGAGTACTGGTTTGGGCTGGTATCATCAAAGATGAGCTTGTGGGGCCTTTTCGGGTTGAGGATGGAGTCAAGCTCAACTCCCAGTCCTACTGCCAGTTTCTGGAAGACACCTTCAAGCAGTGGTACAGGAAGAAGTCTGCATCCTTCAAGAAAAACAGGATTTTCATGCAGGACAATGCTCCATCACACGCGTCCAAGTACTCCACAGCGTGGCTGGCAAGAAAGGGTCTAAAAGAAGAAAAACTAATGACATGGCCTCCTTGTTCACCTGAGCTGAACCCCATAGAGAACCTGTGGTCCATCATCAAATGTGAGATTTACAAGGAGGGAAAACAGTCCACCTCTCTGAACAGTGTCTGGGAGGCTGTGGTTGCTGCTGCACGCAATGTTGATGGTGAACAGATCAAAACACTGACAGAATCCATGGATGGCAGGCTTTTGAGTGTCCTCAAAGAAAGGTGGCTATATTGGTCACTGATTTGTGTTTGTTTTGTTTTTGAATGTCAGAAATGTATATTTGTGAATGTTGAGATGTTATATTGGTTTCACTGGTGAAAATAAATCATTGAAATGGGGATATATTTGTTTTTTGTTAAGTTGCCTAATAATTCTGCACAGTAATAGTCACCTGCACACACAGATATCCTCCTAAAATAGCTCAAACTAAAAACAAACTAAAAAATATTCAGCTTTGATATTAATGAGTTTTTGGGTTCATTGAGAACATGGTTGTTGTTCAATAATAAAATTAATCCTCAAAAACACAACTTGCCTAATAATTCTGCACTCCCTGTACTTATATAACATTGATGCATATCAGTAACTCGCCAGTAACTTTTTAAATCTACGTTCCAGTGAGAAAACATTGCAAATAATTGGAAATCCAGCGACCGCAATAATTAAACCCTTGGGAACAACTGTGGTCAGAAGCAAAGTTCACAGTGGCTGTGTTCTCTGGACTCTTCTCAAGAGATGGACTTCTACATTCTGATTGGTTGCCGCCGAACTGCGTCACAGCTCATTACCATAAGGTTGACTTGATTTCAACTCTTCTTGACGCTCACACCGGCGAAGACGCTCCGCGCTGCTTCTCACTGCTTATCGCCGCCGGCTCCCATTGAAAATGAATGACTTCCGGCTACTTTGACGCTCTCGCCGCTTTCGGTGTGAACATACAGTTAGGTTGTAATGGCTCTCAAACCCTTTCCCCATCTTTCTGAATGACAAGCCTACTTTACCCCAGCCAATCAGCCTGCAGTAGAAAAAACAAGCCACGCCCACTGTTTGCTCATTTAATATTCCGTTTCTATAGGAACTGCGTCACAATACAAACAGAATAAGGATTGTTGATGCAGATGTTAAAGGGCTCGTTCACACACAGATTTACTCATTCACTCCGTCTTTACTTCACTCAACAACATGTCTGCTGCTCACTCAAACTACTCAATTAAATTGAGCTCAATCAACATAATTCTTGAGGGGTTTTGGGACAATTTAATTGTTTTATGTTCAATCTACTTAAAATGATTTGTGTTGGGACAGCATGAAGGACTTGTGTGGAACCCAGCGATTTTACAGTGTAGTTTCAAACCTTTAAGAGTTTCCTTCTGCTGTTAAACACTAAAGAAGATATTTTGAAGAATGCTGGAACGTGTAACTGTGTAAATTACCTGCTTCAGCATTCTTCAAAATATCTTCTTTAGTGTTCAACAGCAGAAAGAAACTCTTAAAGGCTTGAAACTAAAGTAAATCAAGACAGAAATGTATTGTTTGTTGAACCGTGCCTTTAAGAGTGTGTGTGTGTGTGTGTGTGTGTGTGTGTGTGTGTGTGTGTGTGTGTGTGTGTGTGTTGCCCTCTAGTGGAGAAACTGTGCAGAGCACCTACTGTCGTCTCTGTGTGAAGATCACGTCTATACTCTGAGCTTCTCTGTCGTTATGCGCCTTCAGCTGGAGGAAACACACACACACACACACACACACACACACACACACACACACACACACACACACACACACACACACACACACACACACACACACACACACACACACACACACACACACACACACACACACACACACACACACAGAGAACATTAGCAGAATGGCAGGACGCTGAACAGGAAGTGTCCAGTGCTGATTCGCTCACCATGATGATGTCATTCACCACTTCCTCCATCTCAGTGTTAGTGTTCAGCTTGTCCACCAACTGCAGAAACACACACACACACACACACACACACACACACACACACACACACACACACACAGTTCTATGTCTGCCAGCAGGGTTTGCTCTGTCTGCTGTAGATCAGCGTACCGTATTATAATCCGCCAGCTGACCCTGAAGATCCTTAATTTCACCAGCGAGGACTTCTGCTCTACTCGAACACACACACACACACACACACACACACACACACACACACACACACACACACACACACACACACACACACACACACACACACACACACACACACACACAGTAGTTAGACCTCAGCACAGCACTTATCAGATAGCCATAAATGTGTTAGTATTGTTTGCTGATGTGTACACTGACATAAAGAGATATTGATCAGTCACGTGTGTGTGTTCAGTGACTCTGCAGGTGTGTGTGTGTGTGTGTGTCTACAGGCGTGTGTGATGAGTGTACCTCTTCTCATAGGACAGGTAGACGGAGTTCTCCTGGTTGAAGGTGTCGATGTCCTTCTGCAGTCTGCTGGACTCCATCGTCAGCTCATTTATTTTACTCCTGAAGCAAATCACAGCACATTTACCAGCGCATCACATCCAGGAGACACACACACACACACACACGCACACGCACACGCACACTTATAGACAGAACGCATACACACCTTAATAAGCCCAGATAATATGACTTATCCAGGATCTGCCTCTGGGGTCCTGCAAGAGTCAAACACAGAGTCAGTGAGTGCGCTGCCCACAGCTCTTCATCTTCCATCAGTCCAGACACATCTTCATTCCAGACATGTAATGTAATGTACTGTAATGTAATGTGTATTTATATAGCGCATTTATTGTGTATGGCCATACACCCAAAGCGCTTCACAATCATGAGGGGGGTAAGTGCCGATTGAGAGACTTTGGCCAGGACACCAGGGTTACACCCCTACTCTTTTACGAGAAGTGTCATGGGATTATTAATGAGCACAGAGAGTCAGGACCTCGGTTTAACGTCTCATCCGAAAGACGGCGCTCACTGACAGTGTAGTGTCCCCTTTACTTTTACTGGGGCATTAGGACTCACACAGACCACAGGTTGAGCGCCCCCTGCTGGCCTCTCTAACACCACTTCCAACAGCATAAGGACATGCTGCTCTGGTGCCTTTCTAATGATGAACCTCCTGCTCAGTTAGAGATTGAGGTGGCTTCAGCCCAATCCCAATTCTTCCCTTAGCCCTTCCTATTCCCAATTCTCTTCAGCTTAAAGGCGTAGGGCTAAGGGGAAGGGGTCCGCGAAAGGAAGATTTTTCAGGACCACACCTGAAACCAAGGGGTAAGAACATTTCCCAGAATACACCAGCCACAACGGCGGGATCGCTGCACTAGGAAGTCAGGAGATCCACAACTGAGTATTTTTTGTCAATATTACGAATTTTTACGACAAACAAAAACACACACACGTTTTAATATATTCATAACTGAGCTCGTGTTTTACCGTCATGCTTTAATGAAAAACGCTAAGATAAAATCTATAATCACTAATAAGAACTCCTGTACATTCTGGAAAAACAGAATTGGGACTGGGCCTTCATGTGGCACTCCCTCAGCCCCTTCTCTTTCATGCTGACCCATGCTGTTTTCACCATCACAGTATGCTATTATAGTTAAACCTGTCTGAAGATCTGCCCTGTGCATGATAACCCTCGCTGTGATAGGGCTTCTGGTTTCTATTGAAAACCTCTACTCTGATAATAGTTTGGCGTTATTTGAAGTAGGGCTGCACAATTAATCGTATTATTATCATCACA
This sequence comes from Danio kyathit, assembly GCA_903798195.1. Lineage (NCBI taxonomy): Eukaryota > Metazoa > Chordata > Actinopteri > Cypriniformes > Danionidae > Danio > Danio kyathit. The sequence goes on from CAIGQS010000068.1 coordinate 1,346,697, forward strand.
ATAACGACATTTGTAACCCACGATCAATAATTAAATATCGTCACGATTTTACAGTATAAACACCAAGCCTTTATTTTAATGGGTGGAGTTTACTCAGGCCCGGATTAAGAATTCAGAGGCCCCTGGGCACAATGTCTTGTAGGCCCCCCTACAAGGCCGCACCCCTATAGTTGGAATTAAAAAATAAGATTAATATAATATTTTAAAATAAAGTTTATCTATAATATTTTGCCCACATTTTTTAAATAAATGACATAGTACATACATTTATAGTCTACAAAGTTTAACCTGATTTTAAAAGCATTTAAAGCACACTTTGATAACAATACTAATATAACTAGTGAACATTAATGGATTTTAATATACTTGTTCAAGTTCACTGAAGCAGTACTAACATGTATATTTAAGGGTATTTTTAATGTATAACTTCTACAAACTTATCATGCATAATTTGGATATAACACCTCTCCAATCCAGCTCGATGAGTCTGAGTCCTCCATAACACACACACTGATTAATGATTCCTGCTGTCTCCCTCGTGATGATGAAGAGTACAGTATAGGCAAACAGCACTTGATTATAAAGCTGAAGGTATCTAAAATCACACACACTGTACCAGTTCTCTCCTGTCTCTCTCCTCTTCAGGGGCTTTTTCTGTCTCTGTCTACATGAGGTCGGAGAATATGGGTGAAGCAGGGCGACTAACATTGTAAATACAGATTAATTATATTAAGATGTTGCTTACATTTAACACCAGGTGGAAAATAACTGTTTATAGAATATTTCTTATTATCCTTATTAAATACCTTGTGACTCATTTTATATATTTTATATACTATATTAACATTTTTTAAACAAAAACATCTGCCTTTCTATTGAAAATAAATGTATTTCCAATCTGATATGTATTGGGGGGAAAAAGAAGAGCGTGTTCATCAGACGCTGGAATCGAACCGGGTTTATTATCGATCTCCTTAAAACATGTTACCATACGCTTTACGAGCTCCGCCACTCCCACCTGCTGTCTACTGTGCTCTTTAGTTGTGTCGTCTCTGTTGATCAAATGGCGCTGGCGGGAAGCACTCAACTAGCTTATTCCAACGAGGTGCACTATTTGCACTTAGCCTAAATAGACACTCCAAAATCAGCATTCCCCCCTCGCAGGGGCCCCAAGTGCGCAAGGGCCCCTGGGCCTGTGCCCATAATGCCCATTGATTAATCCGGCCCTGAGTTTACAGATTGTACCGCACCACAGGCATGAGGTGACTGCGTCTAGACTGCAAGTGTTTTTTTCCAGGAATGTAATGTTGATCAGGCAGCCTTTGCTCCTGTTCAGTCCAAACCTCCTAAGATAACACAACAAACCTCATTAACCACCTTAAAATCCATCACAAAGTGGCTGTCAACAGTGGGTTATTGAGCTCAGGAGAATTCTGCTTTGTGCTTTTCTTTGTATTACTAACATCTCTAAACCAGACAACATTTGTTTTATAAGTTAACCAGATATTCGCTGAAATTCAGCAGTTTTTCTGACGCGTTTGCCAGTCATGTAGACAGAAGACACTATCATATTGTTCAATATAATATTAATGATAATGTCTGAGGCTCAGACACACTCTCGCTCTTCAACACTAGATTAAAGACCTATCTTTTTAGCAAAGCATACACTCAGTGCAGTACATAGCGGTATGACGCATGATGTGCCCCACACATGATTTTGCTTCTTGTTTATATACACTATGAACAGCAGCTACGCTAATTATTCTCCTTATTCTGTATTTCCACCTGGGGGTCAGGGTTCTTGCACCATTTTAAAAGTAAAATGTAATGCTTTTTAAGACATTTTTAAGACCTCTACAAATACAATTTAAGACCCAAAAATTTCATAATTTCTTTGGAATAGGTTACTCAATTTACTGCCTCCTACAATGGAAATCAAAACTTTAAGGTTTTCTATTTGGTATCAATTATGTGCAATGTGTCGACTCTGTAAGTAAAAAAAAAAGGAAAAATACTTTTCTTTGAGACCTTTTTCCTTTGTTTTTTAGTTCCTTTGTGATGTAGAACAGAGCCAACATAACATAGATAAGTTGGATTACACTAAACAACACAATGCCTTGTATGAAGGAGCCATATAGAATAGAATAGTGAAAATAAGCTCAATAATGAAAGTCCTCACAACAGCCTTTCACAAGCCAAAATGTGGACAAATAATCTACATAACTGTTAGAAAACACTAATGTTGTTACATGACTTTCAATGAGAGAAAGTTCCCAAATTCTCCTCAACACATGTGGCATCTCTCTTCTCAAATTCATAGTCTGGGTCCACCAACTCCCTTCTCTTTTCCTTGCATCTTTTTCTAATGGAATTTGATTTAGTGATAATTTCTGCCATCTTGGTCCCTGCTGTAATCTCAGTGTGTGTGTATATATGTGTTTGTGTGTATATATATATATATATATATATATATATATATATATATATATATATATATATATATATATATATATATATATATATAAATATAAACTATTCTATGGCTTTCACCAGCGTTGCTCATAGAGAATAACGTCTTTATTTCGGGATTACCAGTCTTAATAAATAAACTTTGCATATGAAGTAAATCATATCTCAAAGCATTTACTGGGGCACTGGCAATTTTCAGATTGGGTCTAGCTACGCACTTTAAACGCAGCAAGTAATATGTGAATGTTTGCACATGGAATATAATTTTGGCTCGGGGGAGAGGGGGGCGCGAGTGAAATTGGCCAAACTTGAGGGGGCGTGTGTCCTAAAAGTTTGAAAACCCCTGGTATGGAGAACCCACAGTACCTCTGACTTTTGGGTGTCTGGCGGTGAAGTGAAACGTGTTATAGCCGACTGTGAGGTGGCGTCTGAACTAGTAACATCATTAGGTCAAGCTGCTAACAATGCAAGGATTAACCTGGGCCCGCTATGACTACTACTAGCTGCTGCAATGTACCGCTGGAGCTTTTCTCCTTTCATGTGCGACTCGACGGCTTTGAGCCCCATGGTCCCCCATGGGGCTCACCACGACAATCGTGTAATGGCAGCACGCAGGTGACGGAGACCAACGTCAGCGTCTGTAGCCGACCTACTGTTATAAGCTAATAAATCACGGAGACTGTCATTTCACTCCTGTTTCACACATACTACATTGATCAAATATTAGATGTTTTACGGTGAACCACTGTGCTTCCCTATCGGTATTAAGCACACCGCATAAAAATGTAATACCTACAGCAACTTTACGGTAAATTTAAGACAAATTGAGACCTTAATTTCCCTGGATTTTAATTTAGGACTTTAAGACTTTAAGGACCCGCAGGAACCCTGTATACACACAGCCAACAATGCAGAATGAACAGCATATCAGAAATGTTCTCAGCTCATTATGTATACCAGAAGTAACCGAAGAACAGAATGCCAGTTTAACAAAAGAAATTACAGAACTTGAAATAAATGCATCAACAACAAATCTAAAAGCAAACAAAAGCCCGGGGATAGATGGATACACATCTGAATGGTTAGATGGAACCTACTGCCATACCTAGGATTGCATTCCAGAATAGAATCAATTAAAATGAATATACTTCCACGATTTGTATATCTATTCCAGACACTACCTATAGAAATAAGTGAACAGCATTTTACAGAATGGAATGGATTGTTTTCTTGTTGTATATGACAGGGGAAAAAAAATCAAGAATTAAATTTAAAACATTACAATTACAGAAAGACGAAGAAGGATTTTCATTGCCATGTTTGGAGAAGTATTATCAAGCGGCCCAATTACGACCATTACTGTGCCTATGCAACCCTAATTTTAAAGCCAGGTGGAAGGAAATAGAAAATGCCACCCCAAATAGACCCCCAATCCAAGCCATAATGGCTGATGACAATTTGGTGAAAACCTATGAAAAAGAAATTAACTCATGGACAAACGATTGACTAAAAACTTGGCAAGAAATACTAAAGAAATATGATTTAACAGAATCAGTGTCAACACTGAGGTGGCCAGCTTTTGACTCCACATTTGCCCCAAACGAAATAGACTCTAGTTTTAAAGTTTGGAATAAGCAAGGACTTACAGCATGCTGCACGTTTCTACATAATGGAAGTGCTAAGGATTTTGAAACTTTCAAAAATTAGTGTGATCATGACTTTCATAGATATTTACAGATAAGACAAAACAAAAATAATAATCTTCTTACAAGATTTATCTCAGCTTATAAAGGAACAAACATGACCAAAATAATTACTAAATTATAGAAAAGTCTACAAGACAATAAATCAGAGAACATATTTACATAAAAAATAAATGGGAAAAAGAGTGCAATATTGAAATACTGAGGAAGAGTGGAAAATAATTTTTTAAAACACAGTGGAAATCAACATCCTCCTCAGTCCGGAGGGAATTTGGTTGGAAAAACATCATTCGTTTTTTCATCACCCCTGAGCAGAAGAGATACTTAAACAAAAAGGCAGTCTACTGGAGACTGTGGATCAAATGAAGCCAATCATTCACATATTTTCTGGAAATGTTCAAAAAATCCAGGCATTTTGGCAAGAAACTCACAAATGTTTAAAGAATATATTCTATATCCCTACCCAGTTTTCTTTCTCAACTCTATACTTAGGCCTAAAAAATCCTACGTTAGAAGAAAACAAAAAACTGCTGAAAATGTTTTAGTTAGCCTGTAAAAAAAGTCATAACCAAAATATGGTTACAGCCTGAAATACCTCAAATTAGTGACAGGTTTGACATAAGTTATGAAATCAATAAGATGGAGAGGCTAACACTGAGCCATCGTTTACGGACTGAGGAGTTTAATGAGACATGCATGGAGAAAATGGGTAGAGTATATTCTTCCATTAAGACCAGAGTTATTATAGAATGAATAGTCAGAAAGATGTGGATTGCATTTTGTGGGTTATTTTTAGTAATGAGAAAAAACATAACAGAAAGACAATGAGAACAACAATACCTATTTACAAATAAATAAATAAATAAATATTTAACATTTTAAGATCCTAAAAGTACCATCCTCACAGTTTCATATGTACATAGTTTAGGGTTAAAAAAAGACAGAAAAGGGTAGACTGGGTGCCACAATATGGTTTAAAAAAGTACATAATTGAATTGTAACTGAAAAGCAACAAATTAATTTTATCTGTTTCTTTTTGATGATATACAAAACAACTTATGAGTGTACTGTTTTTCTTGTTTCTTATAATGTCTTTGAATCATTAATGTAACCTTCATATTTATTAATGGAAATTTTGTGTATTTTATCATTTCATTTATTACTACAATTTTGGGAATCCGATGTTAGGTCGTTTTGTGAATACATTGTGGAAAACACTATCTGTATGTACATTTGAAAAATGCAATAAAAAATAAAAAAATAAAAAAGACTAGCCAACTTTATTAAATAATGAAATAGATAACTAATTTCCTTTATTCCTGATTAGACCATGCACTTTATTCTGTTTTACAGTTTTAATAGGGATAGATATGCTTTTTTTAAAAAATAACATTCATTTAACAAATATTTTAGCACATCTAAAGTAATTAAATTAGCTGTTTTTTGATTAAAAACTTTATGCAAAAGATCAGGAATTGATCACGCACGCAAAAAAAAGCAATTATCCAACACAGGCGTCACTCTCATGCCACGCTTTTGAGGATAAATCTGAGTCTGAGTGCTGCTTTGAACAGAATAAAATGATTAAAAGCACATTAAAGACTATACACATAACATAAAACATTCACAAAGGTGTATCTTATGGAAAAATACCTATTGACGGATGCTTTCGGTTTTAAAAGAATCAAGCGGATTTAAAAAAAAATCTGTTTGCAGAAGAGAAATGACAGGAATTTTGCAAAAGAAAAAGATTCAACATATCGGGACTGTTAAAAGAACATTCTGCTGTAATATATTCTTTTGACTCCAATACGGCGTGTAAAGCTCCTGCGTGCTTCAGCAGCACGTCCTGCTGTTTATGAGTGGAGGCGGAGAGAATGCGCTGCTTAGTTTCACCTCCAGGTATTAAATAAATACTAACACTGAACTGCTCAGTGACGCGGTGGCGCAGTAGGTACTGCTGTCGTCTCACAGCAAGAAGGTCGCTTTCTGTGTGGAGTTTGCATGATCTCCCCGAGTTCGCGTGGGTTTCCTCCGGGTGCTCCGGTTTCCCCCACAGTCCAAACACATGTGCTACAGGTGAATTGGGTTGGCTAAATTGGCCGTAGTGTGTGTGGATGTTTCCCAGAGATGGGTTGCAGCTGGAAGAGCATGCGCTGCATAAAACATATGCTGGATAAGTTGGTGGTTCATTCCGCTGTGACGACCCCAGATTAATAAAGGGACTAAGCGGAAAAGAATGAATGAATGAATGAATGAATGAACTGCTCATCACGCTCAGAAAGTTAAACTTAAATGCACCACTCTTGCTGGTTGCACCCGCGGGATGCACAATAAACCACACGCTATTCTTTTAATTCCATATTCGTATGTGAACCAACCGCAGATGCTTTGTCATGTTGGTCACGACACTCTGCTTTATAACTTATTAGTTTATTACAATACTTACACTTAGCTTTGCCATCGTTCTTCATCACATGTAGTCACTCTTTTGAGCACATCTTGCGGTCTATCTCTAAACAAATGTTTAGTTTATTATTGAAGGCGCTCTCCAGCGGCGAAGTTCCTGGCAGATTAGCGAGTAAAAAACATGTGCATGCAGAAATTGAACAAGAGGAATCAAAATTTAAATTATAGAACAAGTACCGGATTCTTAATCTCAGTATCTAATCTCCGCCCAGTTTTATTACAAGCTGTGTTTTTTATATTTGTGGCTGTGAAGTTTAATAACAATAGATATATAGTTGAAGTCAGAATTATTCGCCCCACTGTTTATTTTTCCCCAGTTTCTGTTTAACAGAGAGCAGATTTCTCCAACACATTTCTAATCATAATAGTTTAATAACTCATCTCTAATAACTGATTTATTTTCTCTTTGTCATGATGACAGTAAATAATATTAGACTAGATATTCTTCAAGACACTTCTATACAGCTTAAAGTGACATTTAAAGGCTTCACTAGGGTAATTACACTCTCAGAAAAAAAGGTACATGGTGGTACAAATAATGTACCTTAAGGAACAGTTTTGTACCCCTGTAAAAATTGGACCTTATATGGTACAGGAAAGAGCTTGCATGATACTGTTCGGTGCCTTTTATGGTACAACTGAAATGAAGGTACACAATTGTTCTCCTATCAAAGGTACAAAAGTGTTGGACAACTCCCTCTTCATTACATTTGCAAATATACAATCGTTCATTCATTTATTTTTTCTGCATCTAGTCACCAAACTGCCTAAAATACAATCTCTATTATAAATATGACTGGAAAGTGATTTAATGAAAATTTTCACATTAAAACTCCCCATATAAATATAGACTACTTTTTAACATTAACTAACTTCTAATAAGGTTCTGGCAAAAACAACTACAGTTGTTGTGATTTATATTTATTAATGCTGTTTTAATAAACATTTAATAACCATTTTTAAATAAAAAAAAAAACATTTCATTACATTATTAATACCGGGACATTATGGCGTTTGTTTTCCATTGAGCGCGTGAGCTGGCATACATGATTCCCGCCGAACTTTTTAAATTTCTAAGTGATTGGTTGCTTTGTAATGGCACAGCAACAATACATTGATTAGGTAAAGTTGCTGCAGCCTTGCAGCCATTTGAGCGGGAAGTCGGGAAGCAGACAACACTTTTAGTCTACTTTTTGCCTCTTTATTACTACAATTAATGGAATTGGTGCTTTATTTGACTCACCGCAGAGGATAAAAACGGAAAGCAGAAAGCAGACGACAGCCCAAATCGATTTTTCGCCTCTTTATGACAAAACTTTGATTTTGGTGGTTTATCGGACGCCTATAAACGGATCGCCACAGACGGCAACGGAATTGACCATCTGAACGGATAGCGGGAAGCAGAGTAACCACATCACCATGGCTTTCCCTTCTTTATCTTCCGAAGGACTTGTTTTTAAAGTTAATGGAGGCTGGACTAGAGTTATCTGACGAAGAGAAGAGGACATTCAGAGGTGAGTCATATCTAACGTCATATTTAACCAAACCAAATATAGGCTAAAGTTATAAAGTTTTACAGACACCCAACATGACTTTACAAAGTGTAACTTTAGCGTTACGGCTTCGCGTGCCGTAGGTTTGCAGTAACACTGTTAAATTATTTGAATACTTTTTTATTTCTTAATCATGTGCCACGCGAGTGTAACGTTAAAGGCATTCTTTTGTCTGTTTCTAAAGACCCTTTCAAAGGTAAATATCGCCTAACTTACGCAGACGTATTGATAAGTTTGAGTTGCTTGTTATTTGGCATTTCATAGAAACATGACTCGTGAATTCCATGTCAGACACAGTATTTTGCACACAGTGTATTTAAATTTTTATTTTAGCGCCTCGAGGCGTTGTGTTTGTGAAAGGTGCAGGATTTTCGGTGCATCCTTCGCGAAGCAGTGAAACAGCTCGCGTTTTCTCCCATTGGTAATAATGTAACGTGAGACCTTGTGTGCAGTGTACAGTATGTGCGGGGTAAAGCCAGCATCTTGCCTTCACAGCACCTTTATGCAAACATTGCATTGTAATATGCCAGGTGTACTGTTTACAAGAATATCATTATCTGCTCATGCACTATAAACAATCGCCCTGTCCGAAACTTGCATAACGTTAATGTTTCTTTGTCTTTTAGATTTTGAGGTGGATGGAGAAACGGTCAGTGCTGGTCTTACGGATCCCATGATAGCGCAGCTTTTTGAGAAGTCTTTTTAAAAGCAAGTCAAATGTATCAAACTTGTCCAGCAACTGAGAGAACCAAAGTGTAGAGCTGCCTAAAAGTCCGACTGTATCCACAGATGTAAGGCAAGTACTACAGCAGTTATTCACTTGCAGACAATTATTGTATTATAATTAACTGTACCTCAATTGAATCAATTGTGCAGCCCTCCCTGCTTAATGTATTTGTAGTTTGTTGGGTTTCAGTGTGAAATAGCTTGAAATGATTGCAGTGTTTTTGAATAATGTTTAAACATTTAGTTTGAGCAAATTGAATCAGTAACATGACGCATTAATAATGTGACAAAATTCATCAGTATAATCATGACACAGATTTTTTAAATTGGCATGTTTCTAATATGGATTAGCATGTTTCTTGCTAGGCAGTTAAGGTTCTCAGTGGTTGCTAAGGTTTTGCTAAGTAGTTGCTAGGGTGTTCTTAATGGTTGTTAAGGGTTTGCTAGGGTGTTTTGACTGGTTGTTTAAGCATTGCTAGACGGTTGCTAAGATGTTCTGAGTGGTTGCTAAAGTGTTGTTAGGCGGTTGCTAGGGTGTTCCAGGTAGTAGTTAAGATGTTGCTAGGTGGTTGCTAGGTTATTCTGAGTTGTTGCTAGGTGGTTGCTAAGTTGTTGCTATGTGGTTGCTAGGCTGTTCTAAATAGTTTCTAAGGCATTGCTAGGGTGTTTCATGTGGTTGCTAATATGTTGCTAGGTGGTTGCTAGGGTGTTCTGAGTGGTTAATAAGTTTGTTTTATTACTCAGAACATCTTAGCAACCGCCTAGCAATGCTTTAACAACCAGTCAAAACACCCTAGCAGCACCTTAGAAACTTCCTAGCAACCACTCAGAACACCCTATTAACTGCCTACCAAGAAACATGCTAATTTGTACTAGAAACATGCTCATTTAAAAATCAGTGTCATGATTATACTGACCAATTTTGTCACATTATTATATCATGTTTACTAAGTAAACTGATTTTTAATTGTTTTACCTCAATTCAGCATCATCTTTGTCTAAACAGCTGGGAACCCCCATCACCATTTCCTACTGCTGTCACACTACCAAAATTAACAAATGATCTACAAGAAAAATTGGTTGCAAGTAAAAAAACAGTGTGTATGTATGTATGTATGTATGTATGTATGTATGTATGTATGTATGTATGTATGTATGCCTTCCTCAGAGCCCCTTCAGTTGTAAGTTAAAAAAAAAAAAGCTTCAAAACCACATGTTGCCAAAATCTGTTTATTTTGGATTTCCATACAATGGCCACTGATTGTTATTTACTAAAAAACATTTAAAAGCAACATGTTGTACCTTTTCACAGTCCATTTCACAATAATTGTAGATGTCCTTTGCACCTTCAAAAGTGCTTGAGAAAAGGCCGTACTGTATACATTTGTTACAATAAAGAATTGTTGTTTTATATAATGGTGAAAAACAACATTGAAAAAATTAATTTGTTTTATTATTATTTGTCTTCTCTGCATTTCAGTTATTTCAAGAAATGGGACGAATGCATGGTGTAACTGATTAAAGCCGGTATTTCCAGGATTCCTTCAACAAATTTGTGTCCAGTGTGTTGAAGTTGGCTAAGGGGAAATCTCATATAGAAGCACATTACATGGACGCAAGAAATGAAGCTGTTGCAGAGAGTCTTTGTGGTATGCATACGTTTCTGTTTAGACCTATTTTTTTATTAAAACATTTTTTTTTCTGTTTTTATTGGTTCTTGGTTAAAAAAAGATCATTAATTTGCACAGTTGATCTATAAGATCTCTAAAATCTGACACTGCATCTACAAAAAAGATAAGTGTTTATTGCCATATAGTTTATTTGCTGTATTGTTTTTTTTTTTTTTTTTTTTTTTGTGCAATTACTTGTAGGCTTAATTATTTGTACTTAGTTTGTTTATTTTTAATATAGCATATTTGGAACCAGAAACCATGACACTTATAAACAATGAGCAATTTGAACCATTACACCTCTAATACCTTTTCAGTGTATTTTTAGATATGGATTTTCGTGCTGCTCTCATGTTACTTCCAGTGATTTTTAAGGAGAAAGTGGACAATTATGTCAACATTGGACAGATGTTCCATCCATAGAATTTTTAGTAAAATGTATTGAAAAGTCCTTTGTGCAGTTGTAACAAGTCATTGGGAACATGATTTTAATGAATGCCTGACTTCTAATACTGATTTTACATTTTGTCCAGGAAGCACCAGCCACACCCTACCCCACTGTGCAGATTTTGGGAGCATCTGACTGGAAACGGGTCTTCAGTGATAAGAAAATCTTAAGAACTATGAAAATGGAGGGTTCGGAGGGATCTGCCGAGCAGTTGGAGTGGAGGATGGAATTCTTTCTGCTTTTTGTCCATATTTTGTGTTCAACCTTGCATATTCCATGCACAGCAGGAACACTTTTCTCTTTCCCCAAAGGCACATGTTAAAGATATCCGCACCAGGTGATAAGCCATTGCCAACTGCTGTTGTCAGGATTATTAATCTAGTATCATAGATGGTGAAGATGCCACGGCCCTATGCATGTCCGAAGTGTTCACGCCGACATTTTACTATTGTAAAGTTAATCAAACATATAGGACTGATTCATGCTCATGAGCATAACTTTTCCATCTGTTGTGGACTTGATAACTGTCAACATTTTTTTTTCAAATATGAGTCTTTTCGGCGTCATGTATACAGAAAGCACAGAACTCACATTTGGCCGAATAAAAACAATGTCACTGAAGAGGATGAAATTGACATTAGTGACCGTGAAGCCAACTTTGATTATAGTGACAATGAAGTGAACTCTGACACTGCAGAGGATGCTCCTGAAAATGCTATATTGGATATAAATGATCTTTTGACTAATTTCAGGGGGAATCTAGTTTCTTTTGTTTTGAAATGCAGAGAAAAAAATGTCCTCCCACAGTCTGTTCAGCAGGAACTCTTGGAAGATGTGAAGTTTCTTTTTAATTTCTTCAAAGAAAACTATGATTCCTTGCTTTGCCACCATCTAAAGCTAAATGGATTTAATAGCGAAGAAATTCCTGAACTTTTAGGGCATTTACAGTCAGTTGACTTTTTTGCTGAGGCCTGTAAAGTAATAGACTCTGAGCATTTGTTCAAAGAGTACTGTACTTCTCAATTGGACATGATAGAACCTGTGCAGCATACTTTAAGGGATGATAATGGCAATAAGATTGGAAATTTTGCATATGTTCCTATTGTGGATGTGCTGAAAAAATACTGCAGCCATGAGGATGTATGGGATTCTATACAGACACAAAATATCGAGCCTAGAGATGAAGATCTGCTAAGAGACTACAATGATGGAATATACTTTAAGGAACATCCATTATTTAGCAAACATCCATGTGCATTACGTCTACACTTCTATGAAGATGAGTTTGAAGTGGTTAATCCTCTTGGTTCTAAGAGAAACAAACACAAACTCTGTGCTATCTATTATACTGTTGGTAATGTAGAAGTAAAATACAGGTCTCAGCTAAAGCATATTCACCTTGCCTTATTAGTCAAGCATTCTTTATTTAAGCAGCACATGGATGTTATTCTGAAACCTTTGTTGGATGATTTACAATTGCTTTCTACTGAAGGCTTTCCTCTGATTTTCAGCAGTAAGAGCTTAAATGTATATGCTGCTATGGCTTCTATATCTGGGGACAATCTATCTGCACACATGATGGGTGGATTTAGTATGTCCTTTAACTCTGGACGAATCTGTCGATACTGTATGGCAACTCACTCAAATAAGAATGAGTTTTTCAGTGAAGATAAGTATATTCTCAGAACTTCTGTGGTCCACAAATATCATTTGGATTCTATTAAGGAAAACCCTGCCAACACTGCAGTATATGGTGTTGAGAAAATCTGTCCATTTTCTGAACTAAGTTACTTTGATGTGACAAAAGGACTGCCACCTGATGTTATGCATGACTTATTAGAAGGTGTAATACCATTAGTGGTAAAATTGGTTTTGTGCAAGGCACATAGAGAAAAACATATCACCATACAGGAAGTAAATGCTGAGTTGAGTCAATTTGCCATAGGTCAAAACGACAGAGTAAATAAGCCATCCCAGCTGTCTGAGAAAATTTTGCAGAATTCTAGCATTTCAGGTTCAGCCTCACAAAAATGGTGCTTATTTAGGCTTTTACCTTTTGTTATTGCACACCACATTCCACGTAATTCTAAATACTGGAATGTGTATCTTCTGTGTCGAGAATTGACAGAGATTGTTATGGCCCCTACAGTAAAAAGAGAAAGTCTTCCAATGCTTAACATGATAGTGCAAGAGTTTTTACAAGAGTTAAAAAATGAATTTGACATAATCACACCAAAGTGTCACTACCTCATACATTATGCTAGACTTATTTCATCCTATGGTCCTCTTCGTCCTCTTTGGTGTATGCGTTTTGAAAGCAAACATCAATACTTTAAGAATGTATCAAGCACCTGTAGAAACTTCATTAACATCACTTCTTCTTTAAGCAAAAGACATCAGTACAAACAGTGTTGGGAGTTTTCATCAGGTAGCTTGTTGGGTGATAATGAGAAAGTAACCGGAATGAGTGTGAGCACCCCATTCACATCTTTACCAAGGGAGCTTCAAAACGCACTTAAGGGTCACCAAAAATGTCAAGCTATTGATTTTGCTGATAAAACACTTACCCGTGTAAAAGAAGTTTGTGTAAATAATGTAAAATATGCCATCAAAGATGTGTTTGTTATTGATGTTGTGCACACTGAAGAAGTTCCATTATTCTTTCAAGTGAAGTATGTTTTAAACGTAGATACTTTATGGATACTGTGTGGGAAACTGTTGCTGCCACAATGTTTTGATAGTCATTTTCATGCATTTCATGTTTCATATGACAAGGATTGGTTTTGTATGGTGCCAGGAGAGGAACTGGACTACCAAGCACTTGACCTTTATATGGTTGATGACCTTTTGTATGTTGGAACCAGATATGCTTAGTCACAGTCCTACAAACCATTTGTATTGTACGTATGTCATTACAATGCTTTAGCAGAATTTTATTTCCACTTTAATGTAAATTATATGAACCTAAGTGATTACAAGGGTATGCTATGGAAAGTGTCAAGTTAAGTTATATATTGTACATGAAAACATGTATTGCATATGCCGTAACATTTTTGTGAAATGTATTGTTAAATGTTTTATAGCAAATTGATTTTCTGAGTTAAAGCATTTTTTTAAAATCTAAGTTATCAATGGAAAAATGTTTTTATAATTTAAAAAAGTATTTGATATTTTACATTAATAAATTGATGCCTTTCAGGTTCAGCAGAAAAATGGCTTTTAGTAGTTCTTAAAGGAACACATTTGACACAGTTAAGGTACAAAGTGCTTTGTCACTGTGGTGGTACCTTTAAGGATCAGATTTGTACCTGTGATGAAGGTACAATATTGTACCAGCAGGTTACAAAAGCAAAAGGTACATTTTGGTTGTTCAGGGTACAAATAATGTCATGAAAGGTACAAACTGCAATGGTACAAATTTGTTCCTTTATTTTAAGGTACAATTCTGTTCCATGAAAAGGTACTGCCCCAGTGACAAGGGTTTGTACCTTCTTTGGTACAACTTTGTACCTTTTTTTCTGAGAGTGTAGGGTAACTAGGCAGGTTAGGGGAATTAGGCAAGTTATTGTATAATGATGGTTTGTTCTGTAGACTATCGAGAAAATATATAGCTTAAAGGGGCTAATAATATTGACCTTAAAATGGTGTTTTAAAAATAAAAAACTGCTTTTATTCTAGCCAAAATAAAACAAATAAGACTTTCTCCAGAAGAAAAAATATTATCAGACATACTGTGAACATTTCCTGAATCTGTTCAACATCATTTGGGAAATATTTAAAAAAGAAAAAAATTCAAAGGGGGAGAATAATTCTGAATTCAACTGTATACTATTATATTGTATACAAAGGAATAATCGTCATTATTAATCGTGGTTAACATTTTGAGCAAAATAATTCATTTTTTCCTGTTATCGCCCTAGTTTGAACTCTAGAGTTGAATCTACCAAAGTCACAACCTTTCAGATATTTTCAGATTCAGGATTTCACCCATACACACTTTGCAGGATTCCCTGCTGTACCACCCTCTGGCCTGATCGAGACCATCTCTAATATTAATATCGGTCAAAATGGAGCCATCTCTAAGATTTACAACTCCTTGCTCATGTCCACTCCTCAGCCTCTGAACGTATGTTTTATTTTAGCTAGGAAGACATCTGGTCGACAATTTTACACAAGGTCCATACATCATCTGTATGTGCTCGTCATGGGATTCTGCAGTGCAAAGCAGCCCACAGAGTCCACTGGTGTGAGTGTAAAATTCCCTGATATTGATGCAAACTGTGACAAACGTCACAATAATGTGCTAACAGTTGGCTGTCATTCTTGCAGCATGTCAAATCTCTGAAAGTTGAAGCAGTGACTGTAGAATGAAAGGTTGTCTGTACCTTTCAGATGAGTACCAGAGCTGATATAGCACAAGCGACATGAAACTCCAGGTCTGAAGAACGTGCCCCCCCACCTCCCCCAGCCGATTTAGTTTCATATATTTTCTCTTTTCTCTCCCTTTTAAAATGTTATTTTCTTTTCTCATCATTATTTATTTTGCCAATACACCATGCTGCCAACCTCAGCTCTTATCACTCGCCTGTTTATATGCTTCATTTGTCAAATTAATCACATATTGTTCATGCACATCTTATACTATCTGTCTAGTCGGTTTTGTACCGTTATATATATTTGTTTCTTCTATCTGTACTGTTACCTCAATACATTACAGATATGCTCACTGAATACAAACCTAGAAGATCACTCAGATCTCTAGGATCATATAAACTAGAAACTCCAAGAGTTCAGTCAAAGCAAGGTGAATCGGCTTTCAGCTACTAACAGCGCCCCCTGCTGCTGGAATCAGCTTCCAGAGATGATCAGATGTGCTCCACCATTAGGCACATTCAAATCCAGACTGAAAACACATCTGTTTAGCTGTGCCTTTACTGAATGAGCACTGTGCTATGTCCGACAGATCGCACTATTATGTTTTTCTCTTCTTTTTCATTCTTTTACAACCTGTTTTAACACATTTTTGTCTGTTTTTAACTGTTTTTTATTATCTGTTTTTATTTTATTTTTTTCTTACACTTGTCTTTTTATTCCTGTTTATGTAAAGCACTTTGAATTGCCACTGTGTATGAAATGTGCTATATAAATAAACTTGCCTTGCCTTATTGTCTCTTTTACTTGTTAACTGTCACAAAAATCTGATGAATAAATCTTATTAAAAAAATGTGTGTGTGCATATGTGTGTTCACCTTTGATGCCCGTCTTCATTCCGCTCAGACCCTGCTGTGTCACTGGACGATCTGCCACTTTAATCTGAGCTGATAAAACTCCAGGAGTGGCCAGATGTGCTCCTCTAGTGCCTGGACGGGCCGTCGCTGGGGCCATCTAACACACACACACACACACACACACACACAGAGAGAGAGAGAGAGAGAGAGAGAGAGAGAGAGAGAGAGAGAGACAGAGTCAGACAGAACACTGCACACACACACAATGTCAGACAAACACAGAGTCAGACAGTCACACACACACACTCACCGCTGTGCCCACTCTGCTGGCGGTCTGTGGTCTCCCAGTTCCAGGTCCGAATGAGCCGCGACTCGCCGGCCGCTGACCCGACATCACTGACAGAAGACCAGCAGATTAAAGACAACCAACAGATCATAATATTGCGCATCTAACACACACTCATATACACACACACACACTCAGTGTCTCAACCATTCTACAAAGCCTTCATGTGGAGTATGAAATCTATAACACACATCATGAACATGAGGAGGACACTGAGGTAAAGTTGGTTTTATATTCGCAGATTCGTTCAGTGACAACTTGTGACGTGCTCCCTACATTGTTTACCATGGTACTTTAAATATTCGGTCTGAAATCACATGTAAACATGGCCTTAAATCAACATTAGCACCGTTTATTTGACTGTGAACAGGGCTGTACATTGATGGTCATTGGCTGCTAATATGATTTCGCTATTCAGAATTAGCAAACGATACTTTTCTGAAATATATTATTAAAGAGAGAGTCAGAATGTGTGAATATAAAACCAACTTTACCTCAGTGAGGAGGACCTAATTGAATTACTGTGTGTTATTCCCGCATCTGATCATGTTTATCAGTGTGTGTGTGTGTGTGTGTTGTTTACCGCATAGAGGTAAAGTTGGTTTTATATTCGCACATTCGTTCATTTAGAAGTCTCTATATTGTTTACCATGTTACTTTGAATATTCGGTCAGAATTAGCATGCAAGTATGACTTCAAAACAACATTAACACTATCTAATTGACTGTAAACAATGTTGTACTTTGATAGTCATTTGCTGCTAATATGATTTCGCTATTTAGAATTTGCAAAGAATACTTTTCTGAAATTATATTATTAAAGAGAATGACTGAATATCCGAATATAAAACCAACTTTACCTCTATGTTTACCGCTCGGCTCTTCCTCCAGAGCAGCACCAGCACTGTTTGACTGACTGAACACTGCGAGTCCTCGGCTGATGGTGTGAATCCTCTGCTTATAATGAGCAGTAACTCCTCTCTGAGCGTGTGTTGGGTCAATAACAGCTGAATGAGGCGTTCATTGAGAATGAGTGCGAATGTAAACCCAGCTTCACCTCGATTATGAGGACACTGAGGGGTCACTGAGCTCCACGCGCAGCACGCGGAGACTGAGCCTCGTGTAAACAGATGTTAAAGGTGTTGAGTAAAACAATAATGAAGGACTCTCTTGAAGGAAACCCGCAGAGCCGCCGCAGCGGATCCTCGCACCGCTAGCGTTAGCATTAGCAGCACAGCGGTTATCCTCCTGATCTGTTCAAATTAACCACACGAGCACACCTGATGAACACCGAATAACCCCGCGCTCGCTTACCTGTGACTGCGCTGGAAACACGGTGTGTTGACGGTAACCACAGCTTTAGGTTTAGCCAAAGAGCACAGAATCACCAAACGCTTGCCGCAGAGTTGCTAAGCAACCACGCCATCGCGAGATTTCCTGCGAGTACAGCGCTGCCACAGGCCCGCCCCTGCCGTCTACTGTCCATTCACAACCACATTAACAGCCCCGCAGCTCTGCAGTTAGAAGTTATAAGCGAGGCGCTGGTCTCAGTTTCCGCTTGCTCTGTAGAAGAACCCCTCAGCACTGTAGAGCAGCTCCAGCTAGAGGAGGTCATGAAGAACACAGCTCAGCTCAACTGCTGCACTGACTGAAGCTCTGCACATAGATATATACACTAGATGTCGCCTACCCTGTTATTGTCTATTAGAAGGAATGCGTCAATAGAGCCGCCATTTTAGTACAGGGAAGCGCTCCTTTGAAATGAATGCGGGACCAAGGTGAAGCAGAGGACTGTGGCCATCCAAAGCCAGAGAAATACACATATACACATATATCTATGATCGGGAGTTTTCCCCGGTGGTCAGTATGCAAATATTTTTTTAAATTACGAAATATTATAATTTTACATCACTTTTCTTCATTGATGGATGTGACCGCACGGGCATTCCTGACAAAGAGTGAGTGTTTGTGTGCATGGAAATGTATTATCCTCCTTCCCTGTTTAATTTGATCTAATCCATGTCCTGAACCAGCGTCTTCTTGTCATATTTCATAACATAGTTTGCATATTTTATTCAACAAAACTAGCATAAGTCTAGAATTTAGTGTGAGTTGGTGCTACTTTGCCTTATGGTCACTGCAGTAAGAGACTGTATTATCATCAATAACATTACTTGTTCAGCACAAAAGTTCATAACATACAAAAACATAAAAAACAAAATCTTACCTATGAAATGTTCTGCCTTTGTGCTTTGTTTTCTTTGTTTGCTCGTTACTACAACGCAAACACAGCGCTAAAGTCCAGCATCTTCACATTGGCACACTGTCTTGACTAGTGCGGTTGAATGATGTTTGTCCTAGAAGCACTGTACCAATGTGGCGGCGCTATTGACGCATGTTAAGCATCCCTATGCGAGAGCTAGTGTATATATCTATGAGCCCTGCAGACGCCTTTCAGGGACTTTATTAGCAGAAACTGGTTTACCCATGCTGATCCACTGGCCTGAGCTGATCATGAGATGTGTTTAAGGGTTTCTATAATGAGCACACACAGGCCTACAGCCATGTCAGTATAATGAACAGTCATATATACAGTAGTGTTGGCTGATCATCTAACACACAGTCATGACAAGAAGACAGAGTTTATTCATCTCACATCACACATATGCTGGATCAGCTGTTACTCACACTTTACTGAACTATATAAGAACTCATTCTGTTGGGTTAAAAATCATTTCCAACAGTCGAGTGATTTAACTGACCCAGAACAGCGGTAAGGTAATGTGTGTGTAATGTTGTTTTGCATTATAGAGTGTGTGTAAGCTTTAACACAATAGGATATATGCAGTAGGACTATTAAGGTTTCAGTGGGTCAAGTGCTGAACTGTACGCCGCTACAACATCAGTGTGTTTAAGGTCTGTATTCTTTATAAATCAGCGATCTCCACTGCCTGAGTCATATAATCTGATATAAAGTGGGTCTCAGAATCAGGGCCGGCCCTGTACATTTGAGCCCCTATCTTGCTCTAAATAGTGGAGTATTGCCATTGCTAACCGGCCCACAGTGATTATATTGCTTATTAAATAGAATCAATGAAACTGAACAGTAAAGCCTGATCTCTTCTACTTAATGAAGTCTGAATGATCTGGACATGTTAAACAGCACTGTTTCTGTCCACTAGCAGCTTCAACAATGAGGAATTAAACTATCTTTAATGAAGGGAGCAGTGACTCCTACTCAGCATCCTTCTGGAGTGTTTAAATCATATTCTATTCATTTAGCAAACAGATTCTATAAAAGACTCTAGGTTGAGTTTTTATTTGTTTTATAAATTTCAAAAGCAAACAAATAGTGAACAATACTTAGCCAAACGTGAAAATGCATTACTAATAAAATACAATTAATAAATATACATTCTGAACTCACTAAGAACTCCAGAAAACAACAACAAAACAAGAAACATTACACAATGCAAAGACTGATCCATAAATAATGAAATCAATAAGAAAATAATATAAAGTAAATATGAAAAAAATATTAATAAAAAAAACATTTGAAAAAGTGAAGCAACTGGGTTAATGTTAATACCCAAACACAAACTTTATTATTCCCTTCATTCTCCTTCCCTGTTCCTTACGTTGAGGTTTATATATATATATATATATATATTAGGCATGGGCTGGTATAAGATTCTGATGGTATGATAACCTTGGATAAAAGTATCACGGTTTCACGGTATTGTGATTACTACTGCCCTAAAATATGTTCTTTTAAATGTCTGGGTATAAAACAAAAACTTTTTCCCCTTTGAAAAATATTAAATTTTTTGCTATTTTCGAGCAGTAAACATGTCAGGCTAAATAATTCAAATTAATCATTGACTTCATTTGTTTCAAAAACACAGATTTCTTTACAATTTAAAACAGCATCTATGTATATTTTTCAGCTGGAGATACCGTTGTCCTAAAAAACAAAACAAAAAATGTGAATAATAAATCTTACCCATACCTTAGGAACGGTATTACAGAACATTTTGCCGGTGTTAAAACCTTGACTTTTCCAAACCGCGGTATACCTTAAAACGGTTATCGTCCCATGCCTAATATATATATATAAATAAAATAATTAGTGTCTTATAGAGTTATATTTTTGAGATGCAGAGCTCAGATTAATTCAGTTAGGAATTTACTTTTATAAACATATCTCAGGAAAAATATTACCAGTGTGCAAAATATGTCAGACACGATTGCAGTTCAGTAAAATGTGTTTTAGACTAAAAAATATGGGTCTGTAAACCCGGGAAGACATAAAATATTTAACATAAGTCAACTGACTCCAGTTTGGGTTCCCATATTTCAAAAATCCTTAGACTTACAGTAGGCATTGTTCCTAGTTTGTGGAAAGAATCATTAATTGTACCTGTTCCTAAGTTGGCGAGGCCCTCAGAGGATAATGATTTTAGACCTGTGGCATTAACGTCTGTTATTAGGAAATGTTTTGAGAAATGTGTTGTGTCCATGTTAAAATCACAGTTTGCCTACAGGCAAGGTAAAAGTACTGAAGATGCAGTTAATATTCTGAAGCACTTAGATAATCCTAAAGCTTATGCTCGGCTGCTGTTTATTGATTTAGTTCCGCTTTCAAAACAATTCAACCACATTTGTTAATTGAAAAGATGGAACAGCTGAATATAAAGCCATGCATATGTAAATGGTATTTCTAATTTTTAATAAATAGAAAGGTTAAAAATATCCGTTCAGATGAAAAGAACAGCAGTGCTGGGGTTCCACAAGCCTGTGTCAGTTCACCTATTCTTTTTACAAATGAATGCTCAAGTAAGTATTCACAGAATTTTATCTTTAAATATTCTGATGACACAGCCATACTAAGTTTACTTTATGAGAATGATGATGTTAGTGTTGTTTACCAGTCAGAAATTAGCCAGTTTGTTGAGTGGTGTGATATAAATAAGCTAAAGATAAATACTAAGACAACAGTATTTGACCTAAAGTGTATAGGTGACCATCGTCAAGTGGTTGTACACGAGCATCCTATCACTCAGTCAGAAACATGTAAGTATTTGGGCATTTACATCGACAGTTCTTTCACATGGAAAACACACATTGAGTGGGTTTGTTCTCGTTTACACCAGAGATTGTATTTTTTACGGAGGTTACGTCTTTTTGGAGTTAACAAGAAGCTCATGATGTTGTTTCATAAAGCAGTTCTCGAAAGCATTGTTAGATATGGTATCACAGTGTGGTTTGGCAACCTATCTGTTCAGTGTAAATCCAAGTTGATGCATCTCTTAAAGACAGGATGGAAAATAGTTGGGCACGATGAATATTTTAATCCTCAAGTTTTATATGAGAATTGTGTCCTCAACCAGGTGGAAAGGATCGTGAACGATCCCACTCATTTTTTGTTTCCACATTATGAACTGCTTCCCTCTGGTAGAAGATATAGAGTCCCAAAGTGTAGGTTGAACCGTTAGAAGAAATCCTTTGTACCTGATTCAGTGGGTTTATTTAACAAGAGTCTATCTTAATTAGCATTATAAATTCTGTAACTGCTGTATTTTTGTATTGTTTTTATTGCTTGTTTTTATGATGATGCCCAGAACAAATTTCCTGTCAAAGACAATAAAGTTTACTACTACTACTACATTTTATCAATCTGCAATTGCCTATTATCAGTAAATGTGCCACTAGATTATGTCTTTAACATCATAATTAGCACTTAAAAGCGATGCTAAAAATGACCTCGTCTCTTGTCATTTTCCTCTGTTTTCCTGCGCCTAAAGAAAAGCATTAAATTAGTTTATTTCTAAAATAAATCATAATGAGGCGGTTAATGAAGCAAAGGCCATGACTGTGTCTGTGCACGGGTCTGCATTCTTGTGGTGACCGGTTGGTCTCGCAGGATTGGAAGTTTCGCAAGTTGGAAGAACAAACTCGAACCGTGACAACACAGAACACACATGATCATGTGACTATTTAAACAAAACTACTTCAACTTTAATAAAATTATGATTTTTTTAAATTTCAGTGAAAACGTAGAAATATTTAAGCACTAAAGCAAAGATAAAGATCATTTGTAAAATGCAAATAAATCTGCTCGGACCACTAGCATGTTGTGGGGGCCTCTAGTGGCGGCGGAGCCCTAAGCAGCCGCTTAGTTCGCTTATAGGGAGGGCTGACTATGCTCAGAATGCACAAGCAGCACTGCATTAAACTCCATTTCCCCCGCCATGTCTTTACAATAGGAACACTTATTTTACCCCAGTATATTCAATAGAGTTTCTGCACTCGCCTGCTGATCCTGACGGGCGTGTGCATGTAAAAGGCTTTTTATCTAATATTACACTTGAGCAACTAAATGAACGCTGAAGTCTGTTTAACTGATTATATTTTAATTACATTACAACATCCATGCTGTCAAAGAAACGGTATAATATAGAATAAAGTCACGTTAACCGTTCACCAGAAGTTTATCAGTGTGGAGAGGAACACTAGCTCCGCATATACCCTATAATACTGCGGTTTTCTCAGACGTGTTCACATGTCTCTGTGCTGATTTGTATTTCTGCTTCATCTGCACTAATGAAAGCTTCATAGAGGATTTCAGGTCATGTTGAACACATTAAACAGTTCCTCTGCCTCCCGTCTCCATCTCTGCACAGCTTCTCTTGCACAGTAACGTCTGATGATGAGCTCGGCACACACTCATCATCATCATCATCATCTGTGTGTGCGTGTCTGCGGGTCCTGCAGGGTTAAGGTCAGGGCTCTGGGCGTGCCGTGTCCTGCTCGGCCATCACCACACACACCTCATACACTCGGAACACAGCGAACGCAGTGGCCAGCAGACACGCGGCCCCCAGAATGTACCACCAGTTGAAGAGGCCGAAGGAGACGCCTTTAATGATGCAGTACAGGCCGAAACACACCAGAGCCACCGCCGAGAACAGCTGCACACACAGCGGGGGCCCCGGGGAGCCCTTCTCCTCCCCCATGCTGGAGCTCAGAGCAGCGGATGGCCCTCAGGAGCCCACAGGACGTGCAGGAGACCAGCGGATGGGCCCTTAGGAGCCCAGGGGACACGCAGGACACCAGAACACACTCAGGAGACCAGCGGATGGGCCCTTAGGAGCCCAGGGGACACGCAGGAGACCAGAAGACACTCAGCAGACCAGCGGATAGGCCTTTAGGAGCCCAGGGGACACTCAGGAGACCAGAAGACACTCAGGAGACCAGCGGATAGGCCCTTAGGAGCCCAGGGGACACGCAGGACACCAGAACACTCAGGAGACCAGCAGATAGGCCCTTAGGAGCCCAGGGGACACGCAGGAGACCAGAAGACACTCAGGAGACCAGCGGATAGGCCCTCAGGAGCCCACAGGACGCGCAGGAGACCAGCGGATGGGCCCTTAGGAGCCCAGGGGACACGCAGGACACCAGAAGACACTCAGGAGACCAGCGGATAGGACCCTTAGGAGCCCAGGGGACACGCAGGAGACCAGAAGACACTCAGGAGACCAGCGGATAGGCCCTTAGGAGCCCAGGGGACACGCAGGAGACCAGAAGACACTCAGGAGACCAGCGGATAGGGCCTCAGGAGCCCACAGGACGCGCAGGAGACCAGCGGATAGACCCTTAGGAGCCCAGGGGACACGCAGGAGACCAGAAGACACTCAGGAGACCAGCGGATAGGCCTTTAGGAGCCCAGAGGACATGCAGGAGACACTCAGGAACCCAGGGGACACAGGTGACCAGTGGATGGGCCCTCAGGAGACCAGCAGACAGACCCTTGGGAGCCTAGTGGACCATCAGGAGCCTAGCAGATAGACCCTCGGGAGCCCAACGGAACCACAGGAGCCCAGAGGACATTGAAAAGCCCAAAAGATGGACACGCAGGAGCCCAGCGAACAGACCTTCGGAGGCCTAGCAGATCGTCAGGAGGCCAGCGGGGCGTTTGATGATGCAGACTGAGCAGATAAAGACGAGAGCAGCCGCATATATACTCTACTCAGCCCCAATCTCAGATTACAGAGCGCAGAAACACTCTAATTCTGCAGCGGCTCGCTGGATTAAACCCGCAGAACACTGATTATGCTGACCTGCAGCTTCTGCTCATTACGGAGAGTGACTGACCTGCAGCTTTAACATTACTGTCAGGTCAAACACACACACACACACACACACACACACACACACACACGAGCAGTTCAGGACAAACAAAAACATCCCATTCTGAAGGAAATGAGAAACATGGTGTTCTGATGAATGGCAGGCAGCAGTGAAGATGCAAGTCAAGTATTCTGGATTGCTTTATTTGTGTGGCTCAGTTGTTCATCTGTGTTTCTGTAGCGGGTGTACAGTGTGTGTCAGAGGCAGATTAACAGATGAAGAAGAGAGAATATAAAGCGGAGCAATACCTCAGACATGATCAGGGTCAGATTCAGAGTTCTCACAGGAGTAAAGTTATTCTGCATGAGGGTTTCAGTAAGAGATGATGTGGAGCAGAATCAGTGCAGATCTGGAGTCAGTTCAGTGAATGTGGATGATTCACACTGGACTCAGAGCTCATCAGCCAAGTTCAGATCCACAGAGGAGAACTCAGACACCGTTCAGTGCAGAACACACGAGGAGTCAAAGCAGAGAAATGAGGATTCAGCGGATGAGGAGGCTCCTGTGTGTATGTGTGTCCAGCAGGTGGAGCTGTGGCGCAGCAGTAACTCCACATCCTGATGGAGAAACACTCTAACACTGATAAAAACCTCTCAGTCTCAGACGTCACAGACACACTCTGGAGCTCATCTCCTGCTCCAAACACCAGAGTCACATCAGTGCAGAATCACACACACTGGCTGGGGCTGTTCTGAGTGTTCTGGGTGTTGTGTGTGTTCTGCATGTTGTTGTGTGTGTTCTGTATGTTGTTCTGGGTGTTGTTGTGTGTGTTCTATGTGTTGGTTGTTGTTCTGGGTGTTGTGTGTGTGTTCTGGGTGTTGTCTGTGTTCTATGTATTGTTGTGTGTGTTGTCGTGTTGTTCTAGGTGTTGTGTGTGTTCTAGGTGTTGTTGTGTGTGTTCTAGGTATTGTTGTGTGTGTTCTAGGTATTGTTGTGTGTGTTGTCGTGTTGTTCTAGGTGTTGTTGTGTGTGTTCTAGGTATTGTGTGTGTTGTTGTGTGTTGTTCTAGGTGTTGTTGTGTGTGTTCTAGGTATTGTGTGTGTTGTTGTGTGTTGTTCTAGGTGTTGTTGTGTGTGTTCTAGGTGTTGTTGTGCGTGTTGTAGGTATTGTTGTGTGTGTTGTTCTGTGTGTTCTATGTATTGTTTTCATGTGTTGTTCTAGGTGTTGTTGTGTGTCTTGTCATGTGTTGTTCTGTGTGTTCTATGTATTGTTGTCATGTGTTGTTCTAGGTGTTGTTGTGTTGTTCTAGGTGTTGTGTGTGTTGTTCTAGGTGTTGTAGGTATTGTTGTGTGTGTTGTTCTAGGTATTGTGTGTGTTGTCATGTGTTGTTCTAGGTGTTGTTGTGTGTGTTCTGTATGTTGTTGTGTGTGTTCTGTATGTTGTTCTGGGTGTTGCTGTGTGTGTTCTGTGTGTTGTTCTGGGTGTTGTGTGTTCTGTATGTTGTTCTGGGTGTTGGTGTGTGTGTTCTGGATGTTGTTCTGGGTGTTGTTGTGTGTGTTCTGGGTGTTGTGTGTGTTCTTTGTATTGTTGTGTGTGTTGTCGTGTTGCTCTAGGTGTTGTTGTGTGTGTTCTAGGTATTGTGTGTGTTGTTGTGTGTTGTTGTGTGTGTTGTTGTGTTGTTCTAGGTGTTGTTGTGTGTGTTCTAGGTGTTGTTGTGCGTGTTGTAGGTATTGTTGTGTGTCTTGTCATGTTTTGTTCTGTGTGTTCTATGTATTGTTGTCATGTGTTGTTCTAGGTGTTGCTGTAGGTGTTCTAGGTGTTGTTGTGTGTGTTGTAGGTATTGTTGTCATGTGTTGTTCTAGGTGTTTTAGTGTGTGTTGTAGGTATTGTTGTGTATGTTGTCATGTGTTGTTCTAGGTGTTGTTGTGTGTGTGTTGTCATGTGTTGTTCTAGGTGTTGTTGTGTGTGTGTTGTCATGTGTTGTTCTAGGTGTTGTTTTGTGTGTTGTAGGTATTGTTGTGTGTGTGTTGTTCTAGGTATTGTGTGTGTTGTCATGTGTTGTTCTAGGTGTTGTTGTGTGTGTGTTGTCATGTGTTGTTCTAGGTGTTGTTTTGTGTGTTGTAGGTATTGTTGTGTGTATTGTTCTAGGTATTGTGTGTGTTGTCATGTGTTCTAGGTGTTGTTGTGTGTGTGTTGTCATGTGTTGTTCTAGGTGTTGTTGTGTGTGTTCTAGGTATTGTTGTGTGTGTTGTCGTGTTGTTCTAAATGTTGTTCTAGGTGTTGTTGTGTGTTCTTGTTGGTGTGTGTGTTGGTGGTGTTGTAGGTGTTCTGGGTGTTGTTTTGTGTTCTTGTGGGTGTTGATGGTGTTGTTGCGGGTGTTCTGGGTTTTGGGTGTGCTCTGAGTGTTCTTGTGTGTGTTGGTGGTGTTGTAGGTGTTCTGGGTGTTCTTGTGGGAGCTGATGGTGTTGTTGTGTGTGTTCTGAGTGTTCGTGTTGTTGTGTGTTGTTCTGGGTGTTGTGTATTGTTCTGTGTGTTGTTTGTAGGTGTGCTGAATGTTGTTGTGTGTTGTTTTGTGTGTTGTTCTAGGTGTTGTTGATGGTGTTCTGAGTGTTCCTGTGTGTTTTTGTGGATGTTGGTGGTGTTGTGTGTGTTCTGAGTGTTCTGTGTTGTTCTGGGTGTTATGTGTGTTCAGGGTGTTGTTGTGTGTTCTGAGTGTTGTTGTGTGTGTTGTTCTGGATGTTGTTGTGTGTGTTGTTCTGGGTGTTGGTGGTGTTGTAGGTGTTCTGAGTGTTGTTGCGGGTGTTGTTGTGAGCGCAGTACACCTGACTGACCTCTGACCCGCTCAGCTGGATAGTCCTCCAGGGTCTCGGACCAGTGACTGGACTCAGGATCTCCCTCATCTGTGGCAGTAAGTGAATAATAAGGAAGTTTCCTTCAGACGTGTGCTGTAATCATTAGTTCTCCAGTGTTTCCCTCAGACAGACTACAGCAGCACACAGTATTACTGCACAGCACACAGCTGCTAGAGAGAGTGTGTTAGACATGGCAGCTGCTTATGTCTGATATTCAGCTCGTGCGGATGAAGAGAGCTGATGAGCACGGAAACACAAACCTGAGAGAGTCCAGGAGGAGGAGGAGGAGGCAGAGTATCAGCAGTGCAGAATAGCAGCAGCAGCTCTTCAGTTCCTCCTCCTGATCATCTGAGGATCTGCTGGACATGAGGACGCTCCACACACTGAAGATGACCACTGCAGGCTTCATCATCTGCTGCTGCTGCTGCTGGAGCCTGTAGAGCCACTCTCACTCCATCATCACCATACAGTACACACACACACACACACACACACACACACACACACACACACACACACACAGACAGAAAAACACAAGAACTCACTGTGGATCCCACCCCCACCACTGTCATGTGCAAACACACACACACACACACACACACACACACACACACACACACACACACACACTCTCTCTCTCTCTCTCTCTCTAATGAACGTGTAAATAAACATACTCAGCACTGACAGCAGTTATAATGATAATTAATAGGAATGACAAGCTTTACAAATAACATTTTTCACTATTTTAGTCGTGTGTGTGTGTGTGTGTGTGTGTGTGTGTGTGTGTAGACTACCAGTCAAAGGTGTTGACAGAACACTCTTCTGCTCCTCAAGGCATTTATTTGATATAAACAGAATAAACAGAACTCTTATCAAGTGTTAATGAGTGTGTGTGTGTGTGTGTGTGTGTGTGCGTGTGTGTGTGTGTGTGTTACTGTCCTGTCCAACTGATCTTCAACAGATCTGCAGTCCGTCACTCCTAGATAAACAGGGGTCTGTCCATCTCTCACACACCAGCAGCTCCACCTGGAGGATGCTGGAATTACTGCAGTATGAGTGTGATGATCCTCAGTCAGGGAGTGTGTGTGTGTGTGTGTGTGTGTGTGTGTGTGTGTGTGTGTGTGTGTGTGTGTGTGTGCGCGTGCTTAGAGGAGGACCAAACAGTGCAAACAAACACCAGCATCTGCCATTAATCCAGCTCTGTGTGTGTGTTTACACTCCTCTACTGAAGATCAGAGGGCTTCATCATCACCCCCCCACACTCTCTTTTTCTCTCACACACACACACCGCGAGCGTAAGGCAGCTCTGACTGAACTTCTCCTCGTTTATGGCTTACAGTGACTCCCCAGTAATTAGTGTTCATTGAGGGGAACACACACACTGGCAGCTGAAGCGCTCTGATACGAGCACATACGGCTGATCAGGAGTATAGTTGCTCATTTAGTACACTAATGAACATGAACTACAAACTGCAGACAGTAGATGAGCCTGACACACTGATCTGAGGCCTGTTCATCCTCTCTGTAGGTCTCCAGTTACTCTGCTCCACTGTCTGTGTTTGCTGTTCTGGGGTCAGTGGATTGCTCTGCTGTTCTGGGGTCAGTGGATTGCTCTGCTGTTCTGGTGTCAGTGTCCAACTCTGCAGTTCTGGGATCAGTGGCCCGCTCTGCAGTTCTGGGGTCAGTGGCCGGCTCTGCTATTCTGGGGTCAGTGGCCGGCTCTGCAGTTCTGGGGTCAGTGGCCGGCTCTGCTGTTCTGGGGTCAGTGGCCGGCTCTGCAGTTCTGGGGTCAGTGGCCGGCTCTGCAGTTCTGGGGTCAGTGGATTGCTCTGTTGTTCTGGGGTCAGTGTCCGGCTCTGCAGTTCTGGGGTCAGTGGCCGGCTCTGCAGTTCTGGGGTCAGTGGCCGGCTCTGCTGTTCTGGGGTCAGTGGCCGGCTCTGCTGTTCTGGGCTCAGTGGCGGGCTCTGCTGTTCTGGGGTCAGTGTCCGGCTCTGCAGTTCTGGGGTCAGTGGCCGGCTCTGCAGTTCTGGGGTCAGTGGCCGGCTCTGCAGTTCTGGGGTCAGTGGACGGCTTTGCTGTACTGGGGTCAGTGGACGGCTTTGCTGTACTGGGGTCAGTGGACGGCTTTGCTGTACTGGGGTCAGTGGACGGCTTTGCTGTACTGCGGTCAGTGGACGGCTTTACTGTACTGCGGTCAGTGGACTGCTTTGCTTTTCTGGGGTCAGTAAATGGCTCTGCTGTTCTGGGGTCAGTGAATGGCTCTGCTGTTCTGGGGTCAGTGGCCGGCTCTGCAGTTGTGGGGTCAGTGAATGGCTCTGCTGTTCTGGGGTCAGTGGCCGGCTCTACTGTTCTGGGGTCAGTGGCCGGCTCCGCTGTTCTGGGGTCAGTGGCCGGCTCTGCTGTTCTGGGGTCAGTGGCCGGTTCCGCTGTTCTGGGGTCAGTGGACAGCCCCAATGGTCTCAACTCCCTGCAGCTCCTCATAAAGCTCCCGGGGCAGGATGACGTAGCGGTCTCCCAGTGGTGCGGGGCCCCGGGCGGCCCTCAGGCGCTCCAGCTGCCGCTCCTGCCGTCTGCACTTCTGCTGCAGGGTCTTCATTCGCCTACGCAGCTTCTCCATCTGCTCCTGCAGCCGCTGTACCCGACGCTTCTGCTGCACACAGTCCTCCAGCGTGTAGTTGTGGTCACAGGACACCGCACCCGCCTCCTGCCCACCGGGGGGCACACACTGCTCAGGGCAGGACACTGCACCCGCCTCCTGCCCATCGGGGGGTGAACACCGCTCAGGAAAGCACTCGGACAGAGGCTCAGCAGTGGCACAAACATTCAGAGGAAAACACACATCTGCGCTGAAGGGGTCCTGCAGAGACACACACACACACACACACACACACAACTTTACTGTCAGAAGGAGAACACTAGGAGTCACGTGATGCAGGCATCGAAGCAGGACGTGTGTCAGTGAACTCCGGGTGTGCCTCATCAGTTGCTACTATTTTACAAGTGATAATTTATCTCTAACTGTATCACATGTTCTCTCAGATTTATTTCCTTCGTTACACTGAGGAATTTTTTCAACTTTTGGCGTGAGAAGCTCAACAAAACGATCCGACGACAGCTCCCTGATTCCCCGAAAGATGGCGGCTGAACAAGAAAAGCTATCGCTTAAATCTCTCATGAAAGCGATTCGTGATTCTAACGACGAACTTACCTCTCACATAAAAAAGAAAACAACCAACATCCAAAGTTCTTTGTCTAAAATTGAACTGTCACTTTCAACTCTAGCCGAGCAGGTCGACGAAATGCAGGTCAGGATTGGTGCTAACGAGGACAATTTGAGAGACTCCTGCGCGCGAATTGTAAAGATGGAAAAGGAGATAACATTCTTAAAAGAAAAAAAGGATGATCTCGAGAACCGGAGCAGGAGATCAAATATAAAGATTATAAACATCCCGGAGAAGTTGGAGGGCCGTGACACGGTTGGACACTTGGAAAGTCTCATCCCGCAACTGTTAGGGAAAGAAAACTTCACTACTCCGATTACTCTGGAGAGAGCCCACCGCGTCAGAAGGTTTTCCGACAGGACCAGACCCATCATCGCTAAATTTCTGAATTACAGAGAAAAGGATAAGGTTCTCTGACTGGCCAGAGAGAAAGGTGAGCTGTCCCTGAATGAGAAGCGAATCTCTTTCTACCCAGACTACAGTGTCGAGATGCAACGCAAGATTAACGGATTTAATGTCGTGAAGAAAAAGCTTCGGGAGAAAAACATTGAATACGCCATCCACTATCCGGCTAAACTGCGTGTTCGATATCAGGGAGGATTCAAACTATTCTCCACCCCACTGGAAGTTGATTCTTTCCTCGCTGAGATGGACAAGGTTAAACTCTTTCTTTCTCCCGTGGTATCGACATTACGCTATTTCAAACAAGGGAGAACAATTTACGCTTCAGATCATCACCCATGTAGGTTGATGCTGATTTTTATTTAAAGTGCGCTTTGCAGTGTACGCTCGTGATAAATATTCGTCAAAAAATCATTCTCTCCCTCATCATATAAGACAGTTTGTGTTCATGTTTTCAACATAGAAACTGTTCGCATAACCTATACCATTTTCTCCACGATCTGAGTTGTACAACATATTTGATTTATTTCTCGTAAAGTGTAATAATCACTCAGTGTATAACTAGCAACTGGTGAGGCTGCCTTGCTAGTTTAAAGGTGTCAGTACCTACCCTATGTTCCTCCTGTTTTTGCGATTTTTACCGGGTAGGTTTTGTTTACGTTTTTGGTTGTTTTTTCTTTCTTTTTCTTCAGGGTCAGGGTGGGGAAGTGGAATCCTTACATGGTGTTTGTCCTAACGTTACTTTGTCTAGCAAAATTCAGTAACCGTAATATCACAGTTAACGTCCAGAATCAATGCTCATGTTTCCCTCTTTTCTATCTAATAAAAGTGTGTACTCTTTATATAATACAACTACAATATTATGTAATAACCTAATGGCAAGTTTATTGAACTGTGTCTCAATAAATGTTAGAGGAATTAATTCCCCAATTAAGCGAAAGAAAGTCATAACATACTTAAAGAGACAATCTGCCGATATTGCATTTATTCAAGAGACCCATCTCACTGATCTTGAACATAGGAAGTTACGAAGAGACTGGGTGGGCCATGTCTTCTTCTCCTCATTTTCATCTAAAGCAAGAGGAGTAGCATTGCTTATCAATAAAAATCTGAGATTCAAGCTAAAATCCACTGAAAAAGATGAATGTGGCAGATTAGTTTTAATAGATTGTGTTATAAATTCATATAATTTAACACTTGTGTCATTGTATGGACCTAATATAGATGATCCCATATTTTATAATAATTTAACTATGAAACTTGCCACAACTGAAGGTCAGTGTATCGTAGGAGGTGACTTTAATTTGGTTTTAAATCCATCAGTGGACCGTTCTTCACCCAAAACTCTTTCATTATCTAAATCAGCAGTAGCTCTTAAACAAGAAATGAATGATCTAGGCTTAATTGATGCATGGCGATCATTACATCCAAATCAAAGAGATTATTCATTTTATTCTAGTGTCCATAATGCTTATTCTAGAATTGACATGTTTCTGATACCACAAATTAGTTTGTCAAAGGTTAAATCTTGTTCTTATTTAGCTGCGACTCTTTCTGATCATAACCCTATAAAGATAAAATTAGAAATAGGCCCACCTGAATTTACTCCTAAAAGATGGAGATTCAGTGGCTATCTTTTGAAAGACCCAGAATTTATCACTTTTATGAATGACCATATTGACGCATTCTTAGAAACTAATCTGAACTCCTCTTCCCACTCTTATAAGCTCTTAAGGCTTATATGAGAGGACATTTCATATCATATTTGGCACACAAAAATAAACTAAGGAGAGAAACTTTATCTCAATTAGAAAAAGATATAAGAATATTAGAGCAGGATCATTCATTGACAAAAAAAAATGAATCTCTTAAAGTTTTAACTACAAAACGAGTACTATATAACAATCTATGCACTAGTAAAGCAGAAGCAGCTTTGGCAAGAACAAAATATCACTGTTATGAATTTGGCAATAAAACAAGTACATTACTTGCCTGGCAGAATAAACAAAGAGGACAGTGAAACATATATTCACTCTATTACAGCAGCTAATGGTAAATGTTTAGAGGGTCCAAAAGAAATTAATTTAGAATTTAAAAAATATTATCAAGCACTGTATAAAAGTGATGTTGAAAATGAATATATTTACACTGAAATAAAAAACGTTTTGGATAAATTACCTCTTCCTCAAAATTAATACAGTAGATAAAGATATACTTGATTCTGGAATAACTGAGGATGAGGTACGTATTGCTATTAAATCTTTACAGAAAACAAGCCGGACCAGATGAATTTCCAATCGAATGCATTAAACTCTTTTCCTGGGCTCTCGACGAAGGTGGTCCCATTTTTTCCCTCTCCGTCTCTTATCTTCACTGGCTGGCTCTTCTTATCTCCTCTTATTCTATCTCTGAGGCTCTCCGTGCCCTGCTATCCAAACGAATAAGGAATTATGGATCTGATCAACTGGTCTCTGAATGCGATTGACACTATCTTCTCGACTAGAAGTTTGGGCTCGGAAGAGCCCACTTGTCCTGCCAGGACGTTTGCAGCTGGATACGTGATGGACAATGGGAGAAGTGGCGCGTCGTGTGCCTGGCTGCTCTGTTCCTGGAGGATATTGAAGATATCTACCTATTCGGAACTTTGATAACAGGGTTTCTGCTGATGGGCTTATGCGGGGCCCTGGGGTATCGACTGACTGATGAAAGCGGTCAGTGCTGCTCAAAACCCCACCAAGCTGGCCGGCTTGCTTGATTGAAACTATAATAGGCAGATATGCTGCTAATCAGACTGCTGTATTAGACAAATTGGAAAACATCGGGGTGAAATTAGCAGCATTGCAACAAGATTTGGCCAGGACTGGAGACCAGTGACGGACATTAAATATCTGTGAAATTGGCGGATATTGACCTAAATTTGAAATACTTTCTTCTCTTTCGGCTCCCAGTGTTTTTCCAGCCAGACGGCCTCGGCTGGAGAAAAACAACTTCTCCCAGATAGCAAGATAAGGAGACGCTCTGATATTCCTGCTCCCTGTCAAGGACACCTGTTGGACTCTACAGGCTTACACACACACACACACACACACAGCTACAGATAGACACTACCTAACCCTTCATCCCACGCCTTCGTGTGCTTTCATCCACTGGAGGGGGTAGGCGGGTCTGTCACCAGCGCCTCCATGGCTGCAGGAATCGACGGCTGCCCGCCCTTGCCGGACTACATCCACACCCCCTTTCCCATCCCCTGTTGCGATGTGTGTCAATGTTTATGTGTTTTATGTGCTTCTGCTGGGGCTTTTTTTATCTCCCTGATCTCACACTGCTCTAACTCGAGGCCAAGGTGAGAGGGAGTTTTTTTTTCGTCCTCTCTTTCCTGAATTGTATCTTACTTCCTTTTTCTAAATGCTACCCCCCGTTTCACTAACCCCAATTTCACTATATGTCAGTGTATGTGAATACATGGAGGTATACGTGACGAATAAAGGATTGATTGATTGATAAAGCCTTTTCTAAAAAGCTATTGCCCCCTATAACCAACATGATTAGAGAACCATTAGATAATCAAGTATTACCACAATCACTGGAGCTTGCAATAACAACTTTGCTACTTAAACAGCAAGAATGTGGATCTTATAGGCCCCTCAGTTTACTGATTTCTGATTATAAGGTTTTATCCAAACTAATTGCTCTGCGACTAGAAAATGTCATCTCCAAAATAATTCATTCAGACCAAACTGGATTTATAAAAAACAGACAGGGAGCAGACAATGTTCGAAGACTGTTTCATGTTATTAATACCGGCCAGAAACAACAACACCCAATGATGATTTTATTAATGGATGCTGAGAAGGCATTCGACAGAATAGAACCAAAGTTCCTCATATGCACATTAAAAGCTATGAACTTTGGGGGTACGTTTATTCAATATATCAAAACAGTTCTTAACGCCCCTAAAGCTCAAATTTTGACTAATGAAATATTGTCAGATGCCTTCTCACTCCACAGAGGTTGCAGACAGGAATGCCCAAGCTCACCTGGTTTATTAGCAATTGCTATAGAGCCATTAGCTATAGCCATTCGCTCGGATCCTTCAATTTTGGGTATAACTTATGGCATAGACGAGCATAAACTGTGTCTATATGCAGATGATCTTTTACTATTCCTAACTAACCCAATTCAGTCTTTTCCCCCATTATATCAGTGTCTAAATGAATACAGTGCAGTATCTGGCTATAAGTTAAATTACTTAAAAAGTGAGGCTTTTCCAATCAATATACTGGACAAAGATATAGGAATTCTTTCTGGATCTCTAAAATGGTGCCCCAATGGTTTTAAGTATTTGGGTATAAACATTAGTAGCTCATTGGATAGAGTTTATCATGATAATTATGTAAGGTTGCTGAACCAAACTAAAACTGACCTTCAGAGGTGGATAGATTTGCCTTTATCATTAATTGGTAGAATTAATACAATAAAAATGAACATACTCCCTAAATTCATTCACTTATTTCATAGTATCCCCTTTAAAATTCCTGAGTATTTCTTTAAAGATCTTGACAAAGTCATATCTACATTTTTATGGCATAAGAAAACCCCAAGAGTAAGTTTAACCACGCTCCAGGCACCATATGCTAAAGGAGGGCTAAATCTCCCAAATTTTAGATTTTATTATCTAGCATCACAGTTTCGCTCATTGTGGATCTGGCTGCACCCAAAGAACAGTGATGTGAGATGGGTTTCAATAGAGCAGAATGAAACTGAAAACTACGCCAGCATCAGTTATTCCCTTTATGGGCATTAAGAAAAAGCTTTCTATGATTAGGAAAACCCTGTTCTCCTGGATACCTTTGATGCATGGCAGGAATCACATAAACTACTGGGTTTAAAAAAAGCTTACTTGTGAACACTCCTCTGGACCAAACCCCTAACATACCCAGCCCTATCGTAGACATATATTTACAAAACTGGATTAGGAAAGGAATTAAATCAATTGGCGATCTTTATGTAAATGGCACATTTGCTGGCTTTCCCCAGTTATGTGAACTGCTTGATTTACCTAAGCACTATTTTTTTAAATACTTACAAATGAGACATTGGATTAGAAGTCAATCAGTGGATTCATTTCCTAGCATACCTGACAAATCTCTACTGGAAGACAGATTGCTCAATACCAGATATGCGTCTACAAAGGGTTTAACTTCCTCCATATACAATATTCTAAATAACAATCTCCCTGCTTACCAAAGATCCTTACTAAAGCAAAAATGGGAATCAGACTTGGAGTGTTCTTACACTGACTACGTTTACATGGACATCAGTAATCGAATGATTTGCTTTAATCTAATTAATTGAGAAAATAATATGACTAAGGTGTTTACATGAGCTTGCTTTTTGAGTGTTACTTTCATGATCCCGTTTTATATGTTACAGCACATAATTCGATTAACGTCATTGCGTCACCGTGCTTTCCGCATTTCCTCCGGAGTTTCATGTAATTTCGGGTGTTTTATTTTTAATTTGTCGACTTCAACTGCAGTTCGGCACTTTCACTTTCATTCACGAAGATTTTATACAAGCCCACCATGACAAACGAGATATTGGATGCAGCTATGAACGGGTGGAAGAGTTGTTTTTAATGGAAGTTCACACTGCATGCTGAGTGGAGGAAGAAAATAAAAATCCGCATTTCACGATGCAGGTGTCTGTGGTCTGCACTGACTCGGTAGGTGCAAAGAGTGTCAATCAGCCGTGCGTGTGTGTGTGTGTGTGTGTGTGTGTGTGTGTGAGTGTGTGTGTGTGTGTGTGTGTGTGTGTGTGTGTGTGGACTGCCCTGTCACAAAAAGCGGCACTAAGTGAAGGTAATAGTTCGATTAAGGTGTTTACATGTCTGTACTGCACTTCAATAATGCGACTAAGATCAGCATACTCCACATGTCTTTATTCGATTTCTCTTTAGTTCAATTATGACCTTAATCTGATTAAATTAATCAAAAATCACTGTTTACATGGTCGACTCTTAATTAGAGTATTGTCTTAATCACATTAAAATCGAACTATTGGTGTCCATGTAAACGTAGTCAATGATAGTGATTGGAGCACTCTTTTAGAAGCATCACAAACTGTATTGGTATCCACTAAACACAGACTAATTTTATTTAATATTTTGCATAGAACATATTGCAGCCCCTATAGACTAATCAAACTTAGTTCCAAGACCTCTGCCATGTGTCAAAGGTGTATGATATCTACTGGGACACTTCTTCATATGCTGTGGAGCGGTCCAGTTTTGGAGACATTCTGGAAGTTTGTCATTGCAACATCCTCTGAAATATCAAATAATCAAATTGATCCAGATCCTAAAATTTGGATACTAGGCCATATCAGTTTACTTCAGTTGACCTACCACAGCAGCTATTTTATTTTGCTTGCAAGCACTGCAGCTAAAAATGTATACTTCAAAAGTGGAAATCTGAGAACCCCCTGAGAAAAAACACTGGATCAATGAGCTCGTATCTTATAGTACTCCTGAGAAAATATTGTATTCTGTCCGACAGAAGCCCACAGACTGTGACTATATTTGGGGACCTTTTCTTAACACATTACCTCTGTTAGACTTTAATAATTGATTATATCGTATCATTATTGTTAGTCTTGCTAGTCTTTGTGTTGTTGTTGTTGTTCCTCCTACTTTCTCTTATTTTATGTTATGGTTTTAATGTTTTATCATACATGTAAATATAATTTATTTGTGCATCAATTCTGGACATTATTGTTTTTTATTTATCATTACTATCACCCTCTTCAACTATCTTTATGTAACATCAAAATGAGAAATGTTCTGACAGAATTTGTGACAATTATACCTTGTATGGATGGGGGGTGGCGGGGTGGGTTGTGTTTGTATATTTATTTTTTTATTGTTAATATTATTATTTGCTTTTTTGTTAATTGTTAAAAAAGTCCTGATATTCTTTGTATCCTCACATTCTACATAATGTTATGTATATTATCAATAAACATCCCTATTAAAAAGAAGGAGAACACTACCAGCAAGTCATATGGAAACTGCAGAGGTTGGGCAGTGAAACTGAAACACAGGTCAATTTAGTGTTGGAGGTTTCATGGCTAAATTTGAGCAGCCTGCTGCATCTGTGAGCAAGACAGCAAGTGTGTGTGATGATCAAGAGCCGCGGTGTCCAGAGTAATGTCAGCAAACCACCAAGAAGAAGAAGCACATCCACCAGGAGGAGCTGTGGAGGCCAGAGGAAGCTGTCTGAAAGGGACGTCCGGCTGATAACCCTGATTTATCCAAAATGTGCAGCTCATCTCTCCTGTTTCCAGCAAAACTGTTGGTCTGGAGCTCCACAGGGTCAATATACATGGCCGGCTGCTAGTCCACCCGAGTCCACCTTTACTGTCTTTCCCACATCCGGGAGAGTTACGGTGTGGAGAAGACCCAAAGAAGCGGCCCACCCAGACTGCTGATGCCCAGAGTGAAGCATGGGGGGGATCAGTGATGGTTTGGGCTCAATATCATGGCATTCCCTTGGCCCAATACTGGTGCTAGATGGGTGCTCGGTCACTGCCAAAAACTACCCAACCATTCTGGAGGACCATGTGACTCAAAGGGGTAATCACTGTATCCTGAAGGTGGTGGTGTGTGTCAGGATAATGCAGCGATACACACAGCAGGACGGAATTTTATAGTCCCACACCCACAAGGTTTTATTCCACACACGACCGCTCCCACCGTACATTCAGCCCATTTTCTACCCGTCTTAACAGTTCCCGCTAAATTTAGATCAGGTTTCCAAAATCTCAGGTTTAATTTGGGTACTACTAAGAGAGAGAGAGAGAGAGAGATAACAGATAACACTAGGGTGTGCAGGGACTGTAGGCTAAATGCCAGTGTTGTTTGCCCCTTCGTGATCAGACATGAGTGCTACCTCAAACCTGAGGTTACAGTCTTGTGTACAGTGCTGCTGAAGGGTAACACTTTGAGGTGTTATCACAGCGCACACAAAGGGTATTTTTTCCCCATTTGCATCTGTGACGCATGAAAAAGACTCCCATACACCAGACTGGCCTGAAATTTATTCCTGCGCCGAGAGAAATCTGGTCGGGTCCCGCAGCTTCCACAGTACAGCCGCAGGAATGCAGACCTCTACTGCACAGTACCCAGACTAAACATTATTGAGCACTTTGGGGTGTTTTGGAGGAGCGAGTCAGGAAAGGTTTTCCTCCAGCAGCATCAGTAATGACCTGAACACTATTCTGAAGAAGAACAGCTCAGAATCCCTCTGGCCGCTGTGCAGGACTCCTGTCTGTCATTCCCAACACCAGCTGATGCTGGACTGAGGAGGAGGAGCTACAGCAGCTGATGCTGGACTGAGGAGGAGGAGCTACACCAGCTGATGCTGGACAGAGGAGGAGGAGCTACAGCAGCTGATGCTGGACTGAGGAGGAGGAGCTACAGCAGCTGATGCTGGACTGAGGAGGAGGAGCTACAGCAGCTGATGCTGGACTCAGGAGGAGGAGCTACAGCAGCTGACGCTGGACTCAGGAGGAGGAGCTACAGCAGCTGATGCTGGACAGAGGAGGAGGAGGAGCTACAGCAGCTGATGCTGGACTGAGGAGGAGGAGCTACAGCAGCTGATGCTGGGACAGAGGAGGAGGAGCTACAGCAGCTGATGCTGGACTCAGGAGGAGGAGCTACAGCAGCTGATGCTGGACTGAGGAGGAGGAGCTACAGCAGCTGATGCTGGACAGAGGAGGAGGAGGAGCTACAGCAGCTGATGCTGGACTGAGGAGGAGGAGCTACAGCAGCTGATGCTGGACAGAGGAGGAGGAGCTACAGCAGCTGATGCTGGACAGAGGAGGAGGAGCTACAGCAGCTGATGCTGGACTGAGGAGGAGGAGCTACAGCAGCTGATGCTGGACAGAGGAGGAGGAGCTACAGCAGCTGATGCTGGACTGAGGAGGAGGAGCTACACCAGCTGATGCTGGACAGAGGAGGAGGAGCTACACCAGCTGATGCTGGACTCAGGAGGAGGAGGAGCTACACCAGCTGATGCTGGAGTGAGGAGGAGGAGCTACACCAGCTGATGCTGGACTGAGAAGGAGGAGGAGCTACAGCAGCTGATGCTGGACTGAGGAGGAGGAGCTACAGCAG
This sequence comes from Danio kyathit, assembly GCA_903798195.1. Classification (NCBI taxonomy): domain Eukaryota; kingdom Metazoa; phylum Chordata; class Actinopteri; order Cypriniformes; family Danionidae; genus Danio; species Danio kyathit. The sequence goes on from CAIGQS010000068.1 coordinate 1,387,088, forward strand.
CTGATGCTGGACTGAGGAGGAGGAGCTACACCAGCTGATGCTGGACTGAGGAGGAGGAGCTACAGCAGCTGATGCTGGACTGAGGAGGAGGAGCTACAGCAGCTGATGCTGGACAGAGGAGGAGGAGGAGCTACAGCAGCTGATGCTGGACTGAGGAGGAGGAGCTACAGCAGCTGATGCTGGACAGAGGAGGAGGAGCTACAGCAGCTGATGCTGGACAGAGGAGGAGGAGCTACAGCAGCTGATGCTGGACTGAGGAGGAGGAGCTACAGCAGCTGATGCTGGACAGAGGAGGAGGAGCTACAGCAGCTGATGCTGGACTGAGGAGGAGGAGCTACACCAGCTAATGCTGGACAGAGGAGGAGGAGCTACAGCAGCTGATGCTGGACTGAGTAGGAGGAGCTACAGCAGCTGATGCTGGACTGAGGAGGAGGAGCTACAGCAGCTGATGCTGGACTGAGGAGGAGGAGCTACACCAGCTGATGCTGGACTCAGGAGGAGGAGGAGCTACACCAGCTGATGCTGGAGTGAGGAGGAGGAGCTACACCAGCTGATGCTGGACTGAGAAGGAGGAGGAGCTACAGCAGCTGATGCTGGACTGAGAAGGAGGAGGAGCTACAGCAGCTAATGCTGGACTCAGGAGGAGGAGGAGCTACAACAGCTGATGCTGGACTGAGGAGGAGGAGCTACAGCAGCTAATGCTGGACTCAGGAGGAGGAGCTACAGCAGTTGATGCTGGACTCAGGAGGAGGAGGAGCTACAGCAGCTAATGCTGGACTCAGGAGGAGGAGCTACAGCAGTTGATGCTGGACTCAGGAGGAGGAGCTACAGCAGCTGATGCTGGACTGAAGAGGAGGAGCTACACCAGACTGATCCACTACTATGCTCTAACAGCAGGCCTTCAGTTTCACTGTCCAACCCCTGTACATCATCATATCCTCTACAATGTATGATGTTAATATTAATGATGATCCATCATCTGTAGAGGAAAGGGTTACTGTTCTATTCCTTTTACCACAGAATATAATGTGTGCACATGTACTGTAGGAGGTGTTTGACTCATACTGGACACTAGAGGGCAGAACAGCACATCACTATCAGCTGAAGAAACAGAAGACAGAAACACTCAAGCTCCTCTAATGAGAGCAGGGTTATCCCTCAGGAT
>CAIGQS010000068.1:1393252-1394800 GCA_903798195.1 Danio kyathit
TTGTGAGTGCCGACTTGTGGTTGTACAATGAAACTGCAATCAAATTTGACATGCACATCTGTGTCTGTCATTTTGTATTTGTTAATGACATTTCACAAATGCACAACTATTATTCTGCAACTTTGAATTCAAAACACAAGTGTGTTGATTATTGTGTGTGTGTGCAAATCGAGGGATTCAGCTGTTCACATCAGAGCTGTGAGTGTACATTTCAACCTACACATACAAATATTATTATTACAAGTTCTCACATTTAGATTTGCAAGCACTCGAGTTTCGCAACTGATTTACCTTTATAGTTGTTCATCAGAGAGGCTGATGATGTGTAAATCACTACTGTTGATCTAAACTAGACCTTACAGCAGCTCTGAGTTTATGATGTTAACTGTGATGTTAGACATGTTTAAAATCACTCACTCATCTCTCTGCCTTGAAGACACACTGATGAACACTTCAGTCTGTCACTCCCCTTACAAGGATGGCGCAGTAGGTAGTGCTGTCACCTCACAGCAAGAAGGTCGCTGGTTCGAGCCTCGGCTGGGTCAGTTGGTGTTTCTGTGTGGAGTTTGCATGTTCTCCCCGTGTGAGATATATCCAGCTGCAGGCCCGCAGAACCACACACGTTTCAGGCACACACAATCCAGCACACACGTTCTAGGCAAGCCATATATGGTTACGATGGAAGTTAATGTTATTAACGTCTTCTCGGACGTCGTCACCAATATATTTTAATATATATTGTTGATAAATATTGTACACAATAAACAATAGTGTTTACTGTTTCACAAATTATGCGATCGAGGCGGGCAAATGATGAACATTGTTTCCGATCGCTATTCAATATAATAGACTGAACAGTTTTCTATCCGTCATCATAGATGATCAGTCATTATTTATCTGACAGAGTCAATATAGCAGATACTCGTTTGCTGGCCTTGCTGAACTATCTAAATTGTACAGTTTTAATTTATATAATGAATTCATTTATAATGAAGGAAATAATAGCAAGTTAATATGTATAGGCAATAACATCTTTATATGTAATAAAAAATGTTTTTACACTTAATAAATGTGAACACTATTTACTATAGCGATTTAATAGTATTTATTAGCGAAGCGAAGTAATAGTACTTTTTTATTAATGATTTCCCACATTAAATACTATAGTAATTTATAGTAAGTAATATATTGTTTTTAAACCATAAAGTATTGGTAATTTGTGGTAATTATAGTTGCAACAAATTTAGCAATACAAACAAATTAACTTTTAATAATGAATTAAAATAAATTATATAGCCTATATATATATTACTAACAGTTGCTACAGTTTAGTAAAAGATATTAGTTTAAATCAGTTTGTAACCATATTAATTTTAAATTATTATCTATAGTAATTCATTTATAATGTGACACATTGTTTTTTTTGTTAATATATATTTTACAACAAAACGATTTTAACCAAGTATGACAACATTAAGATCCTGAATTAGTTTATTACACTTAATACAATTAGACGGTCTGTTATGTTTTCTTTGTGTATGTGAATAC
>CAIGQS010000068.1:1394900-1425028 GCA_903798195.1 Danio kyathit
AACCCAATCTGACTTTTGCTGAGGACATTGTGCTCTGTAAGGAAGCCTATGAGTCTGGTGTTGATGATGCTGCAGAACAGCTTCCCCAGATTACTGCTCACACAGATGCCTCTGTAATTGTTAGGGTCTGATTTGTCTCCACTTTTGAATATGGGTGTTATTAATCCTTTATTCCATATGTCAGGAAAATCACCAACACTCAGAACCAAATTGAACAGTTTCATTATAGCCAATTGGAATTTGTGATTTATGTTTTTAATCATTTCATTAAGGATACCGTCTGGACCACTTGCCTTTTTTGTTGGTAGGACTTGTATTTTATCTAGTAGCTCTTTTTCTGTGATTGGATAGTCTAACGGATTTTGGTATTTGCCAAATATTTGCTCTGTATGGGTTAATTTATCATATATAAGCGATTGTTCTGTATTCATGTTTATTTTACTAAACAGTTTTTCAAAGTGGTTTTTCCAGGTGTCTCCATTTTGTATTGTTAGCTGTTCATGTTTCTTTTTGTTAAGGAGGTTCCAGTTGGCCCAGAAATTGTTTGAATCCATATATTCTTCAATAGTTTTGAGCTGTTTTTGGATGTACTCTTCTTTCTTTTTTTCTGATTGTGTTTTTATATTTTTTAAGCTCCTCGCAGTACCGAAGACGTAAATCTCTATTCTCTGGTTGTCTGTGTTTTTGATTTGCTAGTTGTCTTAAGTTTTTCCTTATTGTTTTACAATCAAAGTCAAACCATTTTTCATTCTCTTGTTTCTGTTTAAAAGTTTTCTTAGTAGTTTTAATATTAGATATCGTTGCCAAATAATCAAATATGTAATTTATGTTTTCTACAGCTAGATTAACACCCTCTCCATTATGAGGATAACTATTTTCCATAAATTTATCCAAAAGTAAACCTATTTGGGGGTCTTCAATTGCGTTCCTGTATTTCTCAGAGCTGTCTTGTACCCATCTATAATTATTTTTAATGTTATACAGTTTACTGGATTGTGAAAATATATTAGTATTCTTGTTCCTTTTTATATAAAGTGTAATTTGGCTGTGATCTGATAGAGGTGTTAGTGGTTTAACAGTGAATGCACTGAAAGAGAACAGATCTAAATCTGTGATCATGTAGTCAACTGTTGAGCTGCCGAGAAATGAGCTGTAGGTGTATCTGCCCAGAGAGTCTCCTCTCACCCTGCCATTGACCAGATACAGATTGAGGCTTCGACACAGCTCAAGTAGGAGCTTTCCGTTCTTATTTATTTGGGCATCAGAGTTATTTCTAGAAATATTTACACTGTTTTGTTGATAACTCTGTCCAAATATGTATTTATTCCCACTGTCTGTGGTACAGTCAGTTAAGGACCCTGTTCTAGCATTGAGATCTCCACACAGCAGCACACTTCCCTGAGCCTGGAAGTGGATTATTTGAGTCTGGATGGTCTCAAAGATGTTTTCATTATAATATGGAGATTCGGATGGAGGAATGTAAAGAGCACATAAGAATATGTCCTTTTTCGTTTGACTGAGCTGATTGTCGATTTTGAGCCAGATATGAGATTCTTCTTTTTTAATTAATTTGATGTATTTATCGATGTCGAGTTTGTGCCAGATTATTGTGCCCCCCGAATCTCTACCATGTTTAATTTTTTCAAGTTTTTTAGATGAAATGGATATTTCACGGTATCCTGGGGGACAAAGAGTGAGCTCATCATTTCTGCACCATGTTTCTTGCAGTAGTATGATGTCTATGTCTGAAATGCTTTTCTGAAAATCCAAGGTGTTAACTTTACACCCAAGACTGGATGAGTTAACACCCTGGATATTCCACAGTGAGATCGTCAGCGGTTTCATTAGGTCAACAAACAATTTTAACATTCCTCTAGAATAGAACCAATCCATATAAACCTTAAAATACCTAAATATCATAAATAGACATGTATATTATCAAGATTATCTAGAGTCCAAGAAATTTTGAGTATTTTACTCACAACTATTCCATCAGCCGTGTGCAGATTAAACTGAGCATGTGTTTGATCTCTCTTAGACTGGTGCTGTGTGTGTCCACTGGCTGTTTTAGTGCTGCAGCGTAGCTCAGTTTTCCCTGTTCTTGTCTGTGACTGCTGGTGTTTTCACCCATCACTGGGGCTTCTCTGAGTACAAGCTGTTTCCTCTGCTGGTGGTGTGGTGGTACTACAAGATTCTGCTGTTGTTGATGAGGGTGTGGAGGCTGAGGGCGTGGGTACTGAGAGTTTAGGCATGCTGGCCTTGGGTGTGGGTGCTGAGAGTGTGGGTGCTGATGGTGTGGGTGCACTGGCACAGGGCGTGGGTGCTGATGGTCTGCTGGCACAGGACGTGAATGCTGAGGGTGTGGGTGCACTGGCACAGGGTGTGGATGCTGAGGGTGTGGGTGCACTGGCACAGGGTGTGGATGCTGAGGGTGTGGGTGCACTGGCACAGGGCGTGGATGATGAGGGTGTGGGTGCACTGGCACAGGGCGTGGATGCTGAGGGTGTGGGTGCACTGGCACAGGGCGTGGATGCTGAGGGTGTGGGTGCACTGGCACAGGGTGTGGATGATGAGGGTGTGGGTGCACTGGCACAGGGCGTGGATGCTGAGGGTGTGGGTGCACTGGCACAGGGCGTGGATGCTGAGGGTGTGGGTGCACTGGCACAGGGCGTGGATGATGAGGGTGTGGGTGCACTGGCACAGGACGTGAATGCTGAGGGTGTGGGTGCACTGGCACAGGACGTGAATGCTGAGGGTGTGGGTGCACTGGCACAGGGCGTGGATGATGAGGGTGTGGGTGCACTGGCACAGGGCGTGGATGCTGAGGGTGTGGGTGCACTGGCACAGGGCGTGGATGATGAGGGTGTGGGTGCACTGGCACAGGGCGTGGATGCTGAGGGTGTGGGTGCACTGGCACAGGGCCTGGATGCTGAGGGTGTGGGTGCACTGGCACAGGGCGTGGATGCTGAGGGTGTGGGTGCACTGGCACAGGACGTGGATGCTGAGGGTGTGGGTGCACTGGCACAGGACGTGGATGCTGAGGGTGTGGGTGCACTGGCACAGGGCGTGGATGCTGAGGCTGTGGGTGCACTGGCACAGGGCGTGGATGATGAGGGTGTGGGTGCACTGGCACAGGGCGTGGATGCTGAGGGTGTGGGTGCACTGGCACAGGACGTGGATGCTGAGGGTGTGGGTGCACTGGCACAGGGGGTGGATGCTGAGGGTGTGGGTGCACTGGCACAGGGCGTGGATGCTGAGGGTGTGGGTGCACTGGCACAGGGGGTGGATGCTGAGGGTGTGGGTGCACTGGCACAGGGCGTGGATGATGAGGGTGTGGGTGCACTGGCACAGGACGTGGATGCTGAGGGTGTGGGTGCACTGGCACAGGGCGTGGATGATGAGGGTGTGGGTGCACTGGCACAGGACGTGGATGCTGAGGGTGTGGGTGCACTGGCACAGGGCGTGGATGCTGAGGGTGTGGGTGCACTGGCACAGGGCGTGGATGATGAGGGTGTGGGTGCACTGGCACAGGACGTGGATGCTGAGGGTGTGGGTGCACTGGCACAGGGCGTGGATGCTGAGGGTGTGGGTGCACTGGCACAGGATGTGGATGCTGAGGGTGTGGGTGCACTGGCACAGGGTGTGGATGCTGAGGGTGTGGGTGCACTGGCACAGGGCGTGGATGCTGAGGGTGTGGGTGCACTGGTACACGCGTGGATGCTGAGGGTGTGGGGGCACTAGCACAAGGCGTGGATGCTGAGGGTGTGGGTGCACTGGTACAGGGTATAGATGCTGAGGGTGTGGGTGCTGATGGTCTGCTGGCACAGGGTGTGGGTGCTGAGGGTGTGGGTGCTGCTGGTGGATTCTCCAAGATGCAGGATAGGGCTCAGCCAGATGTGGGTAAGAGTCCCTGTATGGTGAAGCTGGAATAGCGTGCTTTTTAGATTGAGGATGGTGATGTTCTCTTTTGCTCTTTGGGAGACTGTCTGGGGTACGACCAAGAGCAACGTCTGTAAGATTTTTTAGCAAACACATGCACATTGTCTCTATGCAGATGGACATGGTCTTGAAGATGGTGAATGCCTAGTGTAGGGTGATGTGCAATGTGAATGTTTGGTATTTCAGCACATCTGCGTGAGATCTGTGTTTTTTTCTTTTTGTGTTACTCTCTCTCTCTCGCTCTCTCTCTCTCTTTTCTTGTACGGAACATCTAGTCCATATATTCATATATATATATATATATATATATATATATATATATATATATATATATATATATATATATATATATATATATATATATATCCAGGAGTCTTTAAAGATGAACAAATAAATCGCTACTTGATTGTCACACTTTCAACCCGGTGGACTTTACTGATGATGCAATATAGCATGTGTTCAATAAGGTAGTCAATATGATAGAAGAAACATCTTATATTTCATATTTGAATCACATATTCAGTCATAAAATAACACAAAAGCAGCACTAACATAGATTAATCTCACTTTGGTAGATCCTCTGACATTTCCATGGCGTCTCTGACTCTTATAGGAATGAAAAACGACAATAAATTCTCAATTGACTCTATGCACAAACTCTGCTGACGTATTTCCGGTAGAATATTAGCCAGTGTCTTGATTTCCGCATAGCGCATTCTACAGCGAAATCTAATAGCGGCAAGACCTAAATGCATCGAAGCATGGCAAAAAAGGGAGATTTACACTTAAATTAATGAGAATCCTGTGCCAGTGGATGCCCAGCATCTGGAACATCATTATTGTTCAGTTCCACAACCAACTGCAGATGATTAATACACCAGATCAGGCTGACAGTCTCCGTGAAGAGGTGGAGTGACTGAAAGGAGACTGCTTCGATGCTGCTTTTGTTGATGTTATACGGCTCTAAAGGTACGATAAAAAAAAATTATGTACTAGAATTTAACCCAGATGAAAGAAGTAACAAGTTGTAATTGTATTTTATTGTAGGGCCTCGCACACGTAATACACAATTATGTAGTGCGTTAACTTTAAATTAGCTCAAAGGGAATATGACAGAACTTAAAGCGGCTCCAAAAGAATCAACTCTCTTGAACTGAACAAACGACATTCGTCCAGCGCTCGTTTGAACAGACAGGGCTGTTGACTCAAAAATGAATATTGCTATTCGAACTAAAGTAAAAACACTTTAATATTTAAGCAGGGTAACAAGATCTAGGTATAAGGCATTAGCTTCATAAGTATACACAGGCCACTTTCCTTTCAATACAAAAGAGACTTTATTGACTACAAACAAAACTAACAAAAACACACATACACACACGCATTCATACTGGTTGCAGACAAGGAATAGAAGCAAGGAAGAGTTTAGGAGAGATGTGATGTAAAACCCAACCAAGCGAACCAAATAATCAATTCAACCTTTACTGTGTCTTAGACAGGGTTATCTATCATTTAACATGACTAGCAGATCATACACCAGTTCAGCAATGGATCTGGAGATGTACTTGCGTTCCTTAGTGTTGTGGGGAAGTCCCTCCGTTGAGCGGGATTCCCCACGTGAGTTCGCTGGTGGTTGGCTGGTCGTTGAAGTGACATCTCAGAGGCTACTGATGAAGTGAAGTCCAGTGGTTTAAGTTGGAGACGGCCAAACTGTTGTCGTGTTGACTGGTTTCGCAACGCAACTTAACTAGACTCTCGACGGAAAGAAAAGAAAGAAGAGTAAACGGAAGATGGGGAAGTTTGAGGCTGGACTCATCCCATCTTGGTGTCCAAGTCCGGCTGGACTGGACCTGGAGAAGAGTTGTCCTGGAAGTGGAGCATCTCCACTTCTCAACAGCTGCTGCTGGTGCAACTCTGTTGGACTGGATGACTGTACACTGCTGTACTCAGACTCTGCTCGCTCCGCTGCCTGCTTGCCGCCTGCTTGCCTGCTTGCCTAGAGAGAGTTCTGGGGTGATGGCTTTTAACCACCAATCTTTCCGGCCCCTAACAGAGCTGGATCAATAAGGCATTGTCTGTGGATCTGGGTGGCAGTCCCATGTCAGCATATGCACTTTGGCGTGACTCACTCACATGAGCCATGGTGCTTAGACATATAGTATTAAGCAAACATATAATATGAACATGATACATTTTACATATCTATAATTAAAAAGGAATGAAAGAAAGGGAAAGGGTTTCACTCATTCATCTCACATAACATACACATAATGGTACGTTGTGATAACTCAAAGCATAATGGTTACCCATGATTAATGCATTCTTAACATACACAGGATTCAGGTGTCATACAAGAGCAATAACATTACATTTCATTAAAAGTACGCTATCATCGTTTTGAGGATGATCTGATGAACTTTAATGTTTGGTGATAGTTTTAAATTTCAGAGAGGATTTTTATTCTTTTGGAGCAAAGTCAGTCAATTCTCTGTCTTGCATGGGGGCTAGAAAGCCCCATTTCCTGAGGTCCAACACAAGCTCTTTGTTAAAAATATTGTTCTCGTGACCAGTTACCCGTTCGTCTTGAGTTAACTTGATCAGTATAGTGGGTCAGATGACACATAACTGATGATGAACCATCATGAGGCCGATAGCCTCAAGGCATGCGCTTCCTGCTCTGTACTGCACCAATGTGGCCTGACCTTCTGATTTTGGTCAGAGACAAAAAATGGCTCTCGATCAAGGTGATTCTGATCACAGGTGTTGACTCAGTTATTGGTGTCTGCATCGTTAAGTCCTTACAGACCCCCTTTCGTTAGACGATGTGTTGGGATGAAGACATCGGCGAACGCTGGATAAACACAAGAGGAAAAGCAGACACATACATAGGAAACAACAAGACAACACCTCCATTACCATGTACTGTACTGGTGCAGGGCGTCAGGTTATCTGCGCACTGATCATTTAACCTCATTAGCAAGTTAGAATTTCAAATGTTGAGTACAATTTGATTTAGATTTGAGATTGTCGTTGTACTTTGGTCAAATTCGCAGAATTGATTGTTCTAGTTTAAGTTGGTTTACCTTCAATTTCTGGCATTACTGGTGACCAGAATAAGGTGATCAAGTTCACGAGCATCTTTAGGTGGTATCAACAAAAAGAACAATTAGGTATGGTGTGCCAATCCTGATTTCCTAATGGTAATTCAATCTTATTCTAATTTAAGAACGATAGGACAGGAAAAGAAAGGCAAAGTTAAAACAAAAAAACTTAAGTAGTTACTTAAAAAGTAGCTACTAGTCTTTCACCTATAGTTGAGTGGCTCAGGTGTAATAGGCCATAGCGTATTCACATGTAATCTGTTTGCTATGTGGAGAGTTACATAAAATTTCATGATGCATGTTAGGACAAAATGAAGCTAGTTCTGTGAGTTCTAGCTGTGAGAAGACAACGCTTGAGTGTTGTGTATGTCACATGTATTTTACAGTGTAAAATAACTTAACAGTGTAGTGTATATGTATGGTCAGATCTGTGTCAGTCTTTTGACAGTCCCCCTCTCCTTGCAGGTTTGATGCACTTGCTTCTTTGTTCAGTGGCTGAACAGGTGGGCACAGGTGAAGGTTGGCTTTGCATCTTTTCCTGGATGGCAGTTCATTCATGAGCTGATGGGGTCCAGTAAGGAAAGTGTCTCTGGCTGACTGAGGGAAATAGTTTGACGTAGCTGTGTGGAGCTGAGATGCAAACTTTTGTCCCTGGTCACATTGCTCTGTGGGTGCCTTCTGACTGTAGCAAATTCTCTGACCTCAAGGCCTGACCATGGTTACTGTCAGGTAAAGATGAGTGTTCAGTTGGATATTTCCTGGTGAGTGTGAGGTGGACAGTGTGGTGGTTCTGATACCTCTGGATTTGTCGGTGGTGAGGGACCTCCCCCTTTACGTTCAGTTGTTGTAGAACAGGTGGTTGCCATCTTCCACTATGCAGGTGTATCAGTCATGTTAGTCATGAAGAACATCACTCACCCTTGAAGTGGTCTGAGTTCTTGAACGTGTTGGCTGACGAACTGTCCAGCCATTTCTGTTTCCTTTGAGAAACAACTTTGGGTGTCTTTAGAAGCATGGCTGGTCCCATGACATCTCAGACCAGTTTGTGTGGTAGCTGGTGTTGACATGGGAGGCACGTTCTCTGTGAAAGACTGTGGTGTTGTCAGAACCTGATGCACATCCTGGATCTCGGCTGATGGAAGATTTCAAACCTTTCTTGGAGGACATCTTCTGTTTGGTGTAGGCCTTGTCTGTGAGGTCCCGTAGCTGTTGGAGGGACATTGTGCGTGGACAGGCCATGATGCCTAGATGACGACTTACTCAAGGGTGCAGGTTTCTTAAAAAGAGGGTTTTAAAGTTCACATCCTCTTCAAGTTCAGGGTCATCATATGCAGCAAAGTATGCTTGTCTAAACCTGTGGTAGAAAGCTTGAGGTGTCTCTTGGCGACCTTGTTTGGTTTCCAGGGCAGTTAACAGTCCGTGTTCAGACTCAGAGTCTTTAAACTCTTTAATTAATGCTGCACACAGTAGCTGGTAGTTTTACTTTATGTGAACATGTTGTCTATCTAGGAAGCTTTGCACCTCGGGACAGGATGTGGATCTGAGGAGGTACCACCGGTCTCTGTCAGTCACATGAGTTCTTGCTTCAAGGTAAAAGTCTATGTCTCTGAGGTAGGCCTGGACATCTTTGCTCTCTGTGGAGTTTGGGTTAAACTGGGTGATGTTTTTAGCCAGTTTGTCAAGGTCTTTAAGAGTCAATTCATGTGCAGGTGTAAAACCTTTGTGCATAGGCTTTCTGCTTACGTTAGGAGGGAAGAGGTCCGTGGCAAAGGCTGTTGATGGCCTGGTTTGCAGTCGTCCACTTCTTCCATTGTCTGTGAAGATGAGGGAGTCAGTTGTGTTCAGCAGTGGTGATGCTGATGAGGGCTCCGCCCATCTTGGCTCTGGTTTCTGTTGGTAAGCGTGCAGAAGTTCATCTCTGACCCTGTAGAGTTCATCGCTGATGTCATCAAGCTGTTAGGTCAGATGATCATTTTCACTGCTGTACCTGTTCAGTTGAGCTTCTAAAGCTTTTAGTTTAGAGTCTTTGTCTTTAAGTCTTGCTTTAGCTTCCTGTAGTTGCTGTTCAGCAGACTGGAGACGCTGTATCGGGTCCTGCTGGGAAGACTTTAGTTCATGACGGTCACGTTCAGCAACAGCAAGGGCCTTTTGGAGCTGTTCAAACTGTCTCTTAGTTAGATACTCCACTTCGTCTGGTACCTTGTGTTGATACTGGGTTTCCTCTTCGAGCTTGTCTGTGCAGCCTTGAGTGTGCAGTAGCTCTCTCAGGAACTCAGTGGTCTGACGCTTGAAATCATCCTGGGCTTTCACTTCCAGCTTGTCGATGCGGCTTTGTGCACGTGTCAGCTCCTTCTGAAGATAGGTGATGTGCTTGTCGCTGAGCTTCAGCTGGGCTGTGAAGGCGTGGCTTAGGAAATAGGTGGCCTTGAATAGCTCTGCATGGTCGTGACTCTGGTTTGAGTCAGGTGACAGTTCAGTTGCCTTGCCGGTGAAGCCATCCGTGATTCCTCTTAGCCAGGTGTCCACATCTTCTCCTCGGGCAGTGGGGTTTGCAGTCAGTGACATGCTGGCACGCTGAGAGGTGAAGACACAGATCTTTGTGGTGTTATAAGCCTATATGTGGTGGAGCAGCTAAGTGTCGTGTCAGTGATTGTAAACCAAAATGAAGTGAGGTGATGGCTATGTGTTGGTCTCAGCATAAAAGATGGCTAGTGCTGTGAAGACTTTGCCACTTAAATGAGAAAAGAAGAGAGAGAAACCAAGGTTAAAGCAAATTTAAACAGAAGGATATTAATTTTTTTTCAGTTATGAAAATGTCTAAATATTTCGTATCACTGAAAATAAAATAATTCTGCTTCTATTTAAGAGGAAAAAGGCTACAATTATAATTCTGAAATTTGTCTTGTCTCGATCTGACAGGTTTGACACCACACACCTTACTTGTTGGACCGCTTACCAGCGATGCTTTTGAGGGGACGGTTGCTCAATACTTGTCTCTGTCAATTGATCTTGGACAAAAAGTCAAAAATTTAATTGTATTCACAAATTCAGGGAGGATATGAGAACAAAGGTTGGTTTAATTACAATCAAAATTGTTTCTTTTCTATAGAATTGATTGATTGGTTCTCTCAGGCTTGGTCCCTACAAACTTGATGAACAGAAAGGGAGACAGGAAAACTTAAGAGAAAGGAAACAGGAAATACTAAAGAAAGAAGCAGGGAGAAGGAGAACTGGGTGGACCAGGTCCACAAATGGCTCTAAGGCATTAACGTCTCACTACGAGTAAGAAATTGCTAGTTGAGGTACAACTAAACAAAATAGACTATAAGAGTTGTCTCCTAATTATTCAAAAATCAGAGTTGATGTACAACTAAATAAAATAAATTATAATGAGACAGGGTTGTCTCTAATTTATTCAAAAACTCGTAGTGAGAGGTCTCCTAGTGAGGGTAAGGAGAGAAAAACAAGAAAACCAAAAACAAGCAATGGCTATAAGTACATAACCACAATGCAATTAAATAATGAGAAATCTGAATTTGATAAAACAGATTTTCTACAAAGGGGGAAAATTAAAAGTTGTAAGACAGGTATAAGAGTGCTTAAACTTTCCAAGTTCAAGACTTATTCATGCCTAAAGTGATTAGACCAAAAAGGGAAATACTGGAATAATGGTAATTCAAAGTTATTTGTGGAAAATTTGAATTCCACTTTAATGCAGTATTGTGATTTACACAAAACACGGATAAAGATTTTGGTTTAATATTGTTAATCAAGTTGCAACTTGTATACTTAACAATAGTGAGCCAGTATTTCCTCTTTTAAAACAATCACTTGACTTTATAATCTGTGATTTAAATATGGAACAAAGAACAGTGAATTGTATTTTGTTTTATGACAAAATACAAGGAGGCATAAGAGAGTAAGAATAGAGAAGCCAACACATGCAAAGATGTTAAATGGTTAAATCACATTCATGTTTCTCAAACAGACACTGCATTCAACCACCAGATGTTAATAGTTAACCACTAACCTTGCAGGCTAATGACTTTAGCGCATCTAATACTGTTTCAATGCAAGCAACTGCTAGTTAGCTTAGCAAGTAGTAGTTTGTTCTGGTGCCAATGGACTGCGCATGCGCAGTTCAGACTTCACTCGGAAGTGTCAGTGACTTCCTTGTCACAGGGTGACTATGGCAACCAAAATAAATTAAATAAATGAGAAAAAAAAAAACCGCTAGGTTAGTAGCATATGAATCTTTGCATGTAAAAGATCCAAGCATAAAACATGAAATATCAGCACCATTCAACATTGGAATAAAACACACTCCTCATAAATGGTTTTATGATGTTGCACTTCACACTCTTCTTAAAGAGTGGGTTTAAACATTAGGAAAAAGACAGTTTAGTACTGCAGTTAACTTAATAAATGCAAAGGTGATTCCGACAGATCTCCTCTGCATGCCAGGGTTTCTGGACATTTAAAACACAACAGGGTTTTCACTGTTGGGCACAAGACTTACATAGTAAAGCTTCACTTGTACAAGATTTCAAAATACACCCATTTAAATCACACTAATGCACACAAGCTCTGTTCAGCAAACAGAAGCAATTATGCATTTAGCTACTGATAAAACAGGGCAAGAAACAAACAAACAAAAAAAGACAGCTTGTTGAATTGACAATGGAACACGCACTGACAATCAATCTAGCTATAAATAAAAAAGTATAAGGCCTTTTGAACAAAGATCGAGGAACACGCTCGATCCTTAATTTAAATACTGCAGTTTTAAAACAAGTATAGCTATCTAAATGACACTGGAACACGCAGTGACATTAGCTACACAAGGCATTACAGAAACTGAGGAACACGCTCAGTTCAACTTATTATAATATGAGATCTCAACACATAAGCTTGCGGCTTGAGTGGCTATCTGAAAAGCACTGGAACACGCAGTGATCCAGTCTAGCAAAAGGTATTCTAGAAATAGAGGAACACGCTCTATTCTAACCTTTATAAAAGCAGATCATCCCAAAACAGTTCACAGTTGTTCACAGCTGGGAAGCAGGTCACAGGTCACAGGTCACAGCTCAGTCATCCATTCACTCACACAGACGCGCTGCGCGCGCTCTGACTAAGTCACACAGTAGGGTAGTTTCTGATCTCTTTTGCAATAAAGAAATTGACTCGTATACATTTATAATCCAGTTTAATCTTGCCTGCGCATCCTCCACCAATTTAATGTAGGGCCTCGCACACGTATTACACAATTATGTAGTGCGTTAACTTTAAATTAGCTCAAAGGGAATATGACAGAACTTAAAGCGGCTCCAAAAGAATCAACTCTCTTGAACTGAACAAACGACTCCTCCAGCGCTCGTTTGAACAGACAGGGCTGTTGACTCAAAATTGAATATTGCTATTCGAACTAAAGTAAAAACACTTTAATATTTAAGCAGGGTAACAAGATCTAGGTATAAGGCATTAGATTCATAAGTATACACAGGCCACTTTCCTTTCAATACAAAAGAGACTTTATTGACTACAAACAAAACTAACAAAAACACACATACACACACGCATTCATACTGGTTGCAGACAAGGAATAGAAGGAAAGAAGAGTTTAGGAGAGATGTGATGTAAAACCCAACCAAGCGAACCAAATAATCAATTCAACCTTTACTGTGTCTTAGACAGGGTTATCTATCATTTAACATGACTAGCAGATCATACACCAGTTCAGCAATGGATCTGGAGATGTACTTGCGTTCCTTAGTGATGTGGGGATGTCCCTCTGTGGAGCTGGATTCCCACATGAGTTCGCTGGTGGTTGGCTGGTCGTTGAAGTGACATCTCGGAGGCTGCTGATGATTTGAAGTCCAGTAGTTTAAGTTGGAGACGGCCAAACTGTTGTCGTGTTGACGGGTTTCGCGACGCAACTTAACTAGACTCTCGACGGAAAGAAAAGAAAGAAGAGTAAACGGAAGATGGGGAAGTTTGAGGCTGGACTCATCCCATCTTGGTGTCCAAGTCCGGCTGGACTGGACCTGGAGAAGAGTTGTCCTGGAAGTGGAGCATCTCCACTTCTCAACAGCTGCTGCTGGTGCAACTCTGTTGGACTGGAAGACTGTACACTGCTGTACTCAGACTCTGCTCGCTCCACTGCCTGCTTGCCGCCTGCTTGCCTGCTTGCCTAGAGAGAGTTCTGGGTTCTGGTTTTCAAGCTATAAAGCATGTTTTATATGCAAATGTAACTGATTTGCTGATAATGCTGCAACAGCTCCTTTAAATATGAGATCAATGTAGAGAATGTTGACGCTCTCGTCGCTGGAGTTGTGAAGGCAGACAGCGTTGTCGCCAGGGCAGCCAGAGCGAACTTTGACGCTCTCACCGCCTTCGGTGTGTGTAACGAAGTCATGAAACTTTGAAATCAGAAAAGTAATGGGTGATGACTGAATTTTCAGTTTTGCGTGAGCTATTTGTGAACTAGCTGTGGAACCATGTATTCTACACTGAACACACACTTCAGTGTGATGGCAGTCCAGAGTTCACCTCCACCTCCTCGTCATATAGTTAAATGACTAACTGTACTGTACATCTCTGCCCATGCAATATAAGGCATTTCTTAAAAGCAAAAACAGTATATTGTAAGCATGATATTATATTTGTTATCCAAAAAAAAAGATCCAAAGTAAGTAAATACAGAAGCATGACAATTGAATTTGCTTAATATTATAGGTTAAATGCAGAGAAAAAAAAGAGTATGTATCATATGTAATCTGTAAAAACCAAAACTATTATAATAAAAAAACAACAACTTTCAGCTGTATTCTAACTCTAAAACTTTAACAATTTTCAGATCAGCGCAATGAGAAGTCTTTTGAAAACATACATTTCGGTTTTGTATCATCATAATTTCACATGTTGTTTTGTTTTTCTGATTTCTTCCAGGATTTCTTCTAAATCAGTAATGACTTTCCTCATCTTAACAATGAATTCTCCAGCTTTTGACTTCATCTCACTTTCGTCTATTTGGCCATGCGTTCCTGCAAGTCTGTTCATGTCATCGAGTGCCTTGTCATCTTCGAGAAATGACAGAATGTCAAACACAAGTCCAATCCCAGCAAAAATTCCTGAAAGGGTTGTAGTCACTCGCACAGTCTTCGACACATGCGCTGCCACTTCACCAATGTCTTCTATCCGTACTACACGTATTAATTCACTGCCACTGGTACAAAGTTTACTTAATAAGCTGTAGTCATTCTCTGATTGATCAAGGTTTTTCAATAATTTTATAGACCAATAATTAAGTTTCTCTAGTATGTCAGTTATTGGAGTAATTGTTAACTCAAACTTCTTCAATTCTTCTTCCATGGTTTTTCTTAAATTTCTTTGCTGTAGTATTTTTTTCACGTGAAACATTCCACCACCAACTGCTCCACCTGCAGACACAGCTAGTCCTGCTACGGAGAGAGTAACAGAACCCCCTAGAGTAAATAAAGCTAAAACAATTCCTGCAATCACAGTGGCTCCTCCAGCGATTCCTGCCATTGCTCCAAGTCTAGAGCCTTTAGTAGCACTTCTGAAGTCTTCTTCAAACTTATTCATGATTCCATGCAGTTTCTCTATGGACCGCTGCAGTTCAGCATAATGTCGATCATAAAGAGAAATTAATTCCTCTTTGAGACGAATAAATTCAGATCTAGAGGAATAAAATTGTTAATATTGTACAATTTATAATAATAGAATTTTAACAAAATTATTGTTGTTACTTTATTAAAATGAGTTAACCATGGTTCAGCTGGCTGACTTTGACTTATAAAAAATGCATCTTAATGATTTAAGTGAGTTTAATGTTCAAATGAATTTAAACTTTGTTTGCATTTTAGCAATACTGAATTAAACTCTTTATTTAATATTTTAATAAAAAATACAACTTTAATAAAAAATATTAAATAACAGCTGTATCATTTTATATTTATTGTCTATTAGTGAATATTGAAATTAGCATAGATTATTAAAGGCTGTGAAATAATTTCAAATAAATATTATCTAGTTTAGTTAACAGTTAACTTATGCAAAAAAATGGAACTTTATTGTTATGCGTATCGTGTGCAATTTCTAAATGTTAATTCATTTTAAATATTAAATGTTACTTTTTAAAAAAATAATTTAAATAAAACTCAGATTTTCAGATTAAATTTTTTTGCAATTTTCTTTAAGTAATAGCAATATTTTGTTGGTTATTATTGTTTTCATTTTTTATTAACAGAGGAAATGCGTATGAGCATTGACTTACTCCATTGATGGTGGAAACTCTTTGCTTTTTCTCCGATGGAAAGTGAATGATGCCATTTTTGCTGTAATTAAAAACAAAAAACAAATGGATATATTATCTGTTTACATGTTTTACATGCTATAACATGAATCTGTTTGGATAATCATTGTGAAAAGTAAGAATGGACCAATATGGATTTTAGGGCTGATATTGATAACCGATAAATCATAAGATTTGGAGGCTGATAGCCGATATACTACAGCCGATAAATATAAATAGTTTAAACGGTTATACTGTCATACAGTGAACAACTGATTTTATGTTAGAGCTTCAGAAAAGTTTGATCTGATCTTATGAACTGAATAGTCTACCCAAAGCAAAAAAAAAGCTATAATTTCAAATTTGCAAGGTTATTACAGTATATAGATATATTCACTATTTCTCATAAATCAGAAAAAATACATTATTTCCTTTTCTTCGCATAGCAAAATAACAAGCAACTTGACTGTTGCATAAAAATAACAGGTCAAATAACAAAATGGGATTTCATTTACAAGTAAAATAAATATATTTAAATAAAATGAAAATGAAAGAACTGAAACCAGCTCAAATGTTAATAAAACATGAATAAAACATGAATAAAACATGTTATAGTAATATACAGTTGCAATCAGAATTTTTCAACCCCCTTTGATTTTTTTTTTCTTCCTTTTTTAAATATTTCCCAAATGATGTTTAACAGAGCAAGGAAATTTTCACAGTATGTCTGATAATATTTTTTTTTTCTTCAGGAAAATGTCTTATTTGTTTTATTTCGGCTAGAATAAAAGCAGTTTTTAATTTTTTAAGCACCATTTTAAGGTCAATATTATTAGCCCCTTTAAGCTATTTATTTTTTCGATTATCTACAGAACAAACCATCATTATACAATAACTTGCCTAATTACCCTAACCTGCCTAGTTAACATAATTAACCTAGTTAAGCCTTTAAATGTCACTTTAAGCTGTATAGAAGTGTCTTGAAGAATATCTAGTCAAATATTATTTACTGTCATCATGACAAAGATAAAATAAATCAGTTATTAGAGATGAGTTATTAAAACTATTATGATTAGAAATGTGTTGAACAAATCTTCTCTCCGTTAAACAGAAATTGGGAAAAAAAATAAACAGGGGGGCTAATAATTCAGGGGGTTGAATAATTCTGATTGCAACTGTACATATGAGCAAATATGTATTGTCCGAAAAGGTGTTTAAAGGGGTGTTTTGACAGTTCAGAGCCACCGTACAAGTGGAAAGCTAAATACAGATAGTATTGTTTTAGAAAATTTGAATTTGAATTTATTAAATGGGATAGCCCCTTGAGATGAACCATTGCATTTTCGAGGGGGTCCCTAAGAAGTACAGAAATCGAACAGAGTACATCACATCATAACAAACACACAGCTAACAAAACAAACAAACAAGCAGCACACTTTACCTGAAACACTTTCACAGTCTTAAGCCTAAGCAAACAAAAACATCTAATCAAAGTGCAATTAAACATACAAATAAATAATAAGCATTTAAATTGGAGCCAATATTAACAACATTTACACGTTGTTTCCAAAAAAGAAGATAAATTAGTCCTGAAAGGACTGAATGTCTTACTTGATCTAAAAGAAGAAGGAAGATTGATCCAGTCGGAAGGAGCTTTGTATTAAAAGGACCTGCGACCATTTTCTGTTGTAATCCTTGGAACAAAAAAAGTAATTCTGTATGTCGAAGAGAATATGAGGAGGTAAATGGAACAAAAAAATGCTTTAAAAAAGAGGGGAAACTAAAATAAACACACTTAAAAAGAAACAAATACCAATGATACTGTCTGCAGAACTTAGGTTGAAGCAAACTAAGAGATTCATATAGCTTACAATGATGGGTTCCACACAGACATGTTAAAACAAACCTACATAGAGAATTGAAGACAGTATTTAAAGGTTTGAAATTCATATCAGACGTATTGTTATAAATAATATCAGCATAATCAATAATAGGGAAAAATTAATTTGTCCCATTTGGCATTTTAGATTATTTTCAACACATGTGGGTGCTGCTTGTCAATCAGACAACGCTTCTATGTTCATTCTTGCTGACAATTATGAGAAAAATAATCGGTGAAAGGTTTATGATAGAGTTTGAAACTTTAACTGTAGGTGCAGCATGGATTCAGTGGCGCTCGTCTCCCCTGCTGCTGTTTGGGGTGCTGTGAAGGCTCTGACGACTCCCTATGTGTGTGCGTGCTGATAGCCATCACGTGCGCTCGCTATACTCATTATAATGGCATATTAATGTGGAATCTGATACAGGGCTCGAACTTTCAACAATTTTGGTCGCATATGCGCCCGAAATTTAATCTATGCGACCTCATAATATATTTGGGAGCATTTGTGCGACTGCATATAATGGTTGTAGTGCGACTTGTTTAGATTTTTTCTAAAAACGTGCTGGAATTCCCTGCCGCTATATTGGTTCATATTAGCTGTCAATCACTCAAGGCTTTCCGCTGTCAGATGACAGGGAGCTTATAAGGGCGCCAACCGAGATCAATCGAGGGTTTTCGGAGAAGGTGCTCGAATCTCGATGCGTTGCATTCACTGCGTGCTCAGCGCAAATGTCCGCTAAATGTAAAATCTAACACTGTACACATCATCACCAAAGAAGCTCACCTTTACTGAGTTTAAACTGAATCTGCGGCTCATAACAAAGAATGGTATATGCGCCGGTGGTCATCTCAAGAATCCTGCTCTTATATTGGGTCGGCTGATGCCTGCTTTTTCACAAACACAGAAAAATGAAAATCAGCTCATAACGAGACCGAGCATTTAAAATGACACAAACCCAAACTTTTAAAGAGTGTAGAAGTGAGACTTTTCTTATTTTCTTTGGTCCATTCTTTCTTTGGATGTAAATTATTTTTCTATTTACTGATGACTGCTTTGCAGCTTTCAGCATTGGATTGAATGATTTATTATAATCTTACGTTTGTTTTGTTGCAGAAATATTATTTATTAAATTGCCATGCATATAAAAAAAATAGTGCAAAATAAATATTTCTTACTGCAGTGCTTCTGTAATAAGGATGGACGCTACAATGTAGTGTGGATCCCTATGCAGGTCTTTATCAGGATGGTAATGCAAGCAGTGGTCAAAACAGGAACAAACAGATGTAATTAGGGCAATCCAGAGTCGTAGTCGTAATATCAGGCAGATGGTCACAAGGCAGGCGGCATACAGGGAATAACAAAACAAAACAAAGCAAAGGTTAACACAGAAGGCAAGGCAAAGAAAACCGCGTCGTAATGTTCAGTTATTCAGCTAGCAAGACTCAGCAACAACTGTGTGTTTAAGAGGTGTTTTTAAAGTCCATGTAATTAGTGCATGAGTGGCTTCAGCTGTTAGAGTGCAATCAGTCAGGATCTAGAACATGTGTGTGTGAGTGGAGTGCATGTATGGAGTTGTAGTCCATGAAATGGCGAATTTGTAGTCCATATGAATGTGTGTGTGTGTTTACCAACGATCTCTGGCTGTAGTCGCTGGTGATCGTGACAGCTTCATTTAAGTAACAGCAGGACCTTTTACAGTACATAACTCGCATTCAATCACATTCAGGGCAGCATGATGAGAAATGTTATTCATTTTAAGTATTATTTACATCATCGTCATCATTAATAATATTTTATAATTATTAGACATTCATTTTGGAATTATTGCACAGATATCAATACGTCATCACAGCATTAGTTTGATGGTAGTTTCTGTTTTTTGTTAGTCCTGATTGATGTTGTTTTCAAATACAATAAATCCCTTAATATACAGTTTGCAGTGGTGCTCATTCAACTTTGGTGGGTGCTCTTAAATTCTTTCTGGTGCTCCTAAATTTTTGAAGTTGGGAGCACCGGTGCTACCAAGTAAAAAAGTGAATTTCGAGCCCTGTGATATGTATAGTTTATTTGCTTGGCCATGTCATGTATGTATTTCAAAGACTAATTTCCCAGAAATTAGAAAACTAAAGTAGAAACAAAAGATAAACTAATCATCACACAGGTCTTTGATTTAAACTTATGGGCTTAAATGTTCTGATTAAACCAAAATTTGTTAAAATATCAGAGTGGTTTGAGATTGGACAGTCTGCTGTTGTACCATACCTTAACAGATTCTCAAAAACAGACATAAATCAAATCCTCTGATATACTCCAAATACATTTAATCTATGCAAAAATATAGCATTTACAGCAATTTATATGATGAAACCTGTTTAATTTAAAAATTAGTTAAATTAGCATAAAAAACATTTGTTGTCGACTTTGTCATATTTTTTTTTACAGTGTATAGAAGTACTTTTTCCACATAGATTAAAATGTCTTACCTTATTTTTTTCTATCTGCTTGCCTTAAAACTCTCATTCACTGGTCCTATATCAGGAACTAAACTCACTTTGTATTTTACAGGTTTAGTTGTTGAGTTCCTGGTTAATAATTTACATTATCAGACTCCTTATGGTGTTACTGGACTCTGCACGAGGAAAAGGAGATTAGAAATAAAAATCTGGTAACACCTTACAGTAAAGGTTGGCCAGTGTTGTCGAGATCTGTTTATTTACCTGCAGGCAACTTAGAAGAAAAAAATATGAACCTGCTTGATAACTCAGAACATAATTAATGAAAAACGTTAGTTTTTCAAGTGGATAAACTGTTCTTGTCTGTATAGATGCATGTTGTGTTTTTTATATTCCTTTCACAATATAATTGCATAACTGTAAAAAATAATTACATGCACAGAATAATACTTTTCTGCTTTGCATGAATTTATGATGATTTTATAAGTGTCATTTTGTCCACAATGGACAAAATAAAAAAAAATATATAAAAAAACATCATGACCATGCTGTGTATTAAATCATAAGCCAAAACAATGAAGATGTTTTAGTTCCTGTCATAGGCTACAACCCCAAATCAGAAAAAAGTTTGGACAGTATGGAAAACAATCAAGAATCATTGTGGCATTTTGCGCTTCAAAATGCTACTGCAGACAGGTCAGTGCCTGTATCCTCTTCCTCCACAGCAGGACTTTGTAATGTGTGCAGAATGTGTTTTTGCATTGTCTTGTTGAAATATGCATGGACGTCCCTTAAAAAGAAGGCAGCACGTTGTGCTCCAAAATCTCGCATCACAGAAGTCCAAGTTACCTTTGCCAAGGGCAATGACACAAACCCCATACCATGACAGACCCTGGCTTTTGGACTTGTTGCTGGAAACAGTCTGGATGATCCTTTTCTTTTTTAGTCCGGAGCACACGGCGTCCATTTCTTCCAAAAATACTTGAAATACTGATTCATCTGAACACAGTACACGTTTCCACTGTAGGATGATCCATCCCAGATGCCTCCGAGTCCAAACAAGGCGCTTCTGGATAACATAGCGCTTCCTTTTGGCACAATACAGTTTATCTGGCATTTGTGGATGTAACTATGTATTGTGGTTCTTGCCAAAGGTTTTTCACAGTAGTCCACAACCTATGTGGTGATATGACTTATAGATGAATGAGGATTCTTGAAGCAGTGCGGCCTGAGGGGTTGGAGATCATGGTTGTTCAGCTTAGGCTTGCCTCCTTGTCTTTTACACACTGAAATTCCTCCAGATTCCTTGAATCTTTAATGATGTTCTGCACTGTTGAAGGTGAAATATCCAAATGTCTTCCTCTCTTTCTTTGAAGAACATTGTTTTAAACATTTCAATCATTTTCTCACCTATTTGTTGGCAAACTGGCGATCCTCGTCCCATCTTTGCTCCTAAAGAACTAGACTGTTCTTGAATGCTGCTTTTGTACCAAATCATAATTACCATCACCTATTGACATCACATGTTTCACATCACATCATTATTTCACCAGATTACCTGATTACTGCCCTAATCTGCTCATGTCACAACTGTTTTGTAATGTGTTGCAAGAACCAAAATTGGAGTATGTGTTTATTTTGGGGAAAAAACAACTATAAAAATCATTAGGAACACATTGAATAATGTTTGTTGTATTGTCTGCTAGGAGTGTGAACCTACACTGGTCTCACGGTTCGGTTCGGTTACGATTATCATGCCATCGATTCGGTTCAATTTGATATCTCGGTGCATCACGGTGCATTGACGATGCTTTCCATAATTAGATTTTTTCTTTACAACACAAGAATTTTTTTTTTATTAAAATCTATAAATATGTTTATATTTATATATTACTTGTAATACAATTTTGTCCTTTAATACAAGCAGTCAGATATATGAACTGTACCTTTAATTTTACCTGCTCAAAAAAAAAAACACTCTTTGTGAATGTTTTTGACAAAACTCCAACACATGCACAGAAGACAGCACGAGCATTCATAACAAATAAACTAATGTAAATATTATCCTGCTTGCTTTTTGAGCGCTGGCAAGTTCTTACACCCCTATGATTGGTCATTGTCTTCACCCGCTCAACAGAAAGGGCTGCGATTAGAAACGAAAGTGCCCCATGAGTGACGCGGGAAAAACAGCCGCGGGTCAAGGCCGTCACACACCGGATGCGCCGCTCAGCGCTGCGACACGGCGCGTACTTGACAGTTGAAAGTATAGCACACCAGACGCGCACATTTGCAGGCTATTTAAAACGAAACTAATCAGATGGTGCTCTGTGGCGCGGCAGAATTACGAACAGTGCCCTGAGTTGTGTCTGGGCGCCGCGGACAGCCCGACTTGCGGCGCTGGTGTGTGTACTCTAATTGAAACCTATTTTTAGAATTCTGAAATGCGTGGCGTTGCGTTGCGCGTTGCCGAGCGGCGCTTCTGGCGTGTGACCTGCTTCAGTCTATATGCATAATACGCGGTTATCAGGTAATCTGAGGAGAGGAAACTACCTCACGAACATGCCAATGGGTCAAATGCTTAAAGTGTGTGTGTGTGTGTGTGTGTGGGAGAGAGAAAGAGAGAGAGAGAGAGAGGGGGGGGGGGGGCAGTGTCAGTGAAAGATTTGCTTATTTAGTAGGAGTGTTTACTCACCCTCGCCTCATGCGCCATAGTATTCTACCGCGACATCGCGCACAGGGGATAAATGACGTCAGTGCGTAATAACCGGTTATGATCTATTACTGAACCGATATCGAATTGTCCCCATCTGCATCGCGGTGCACCGAAGAAACGATTAATTTTGACACCCCTATTGTCTGCAATGAAATACTATGCTTTGGTTTCCTCCACAGTCACGCTCGTTTGAACAGACAGGGCTGTTGACTCAAAAATGAATATTACTATTCAAACTAAAGTAAAACACTTTAATATTTAAGCAGGGTAACAAGATCTAGGTATAAGGCATTAGATTCATAAGTATACACAGGTCACTTTCCTTTCAATACAAAAGAGACTTTATTGACTACAACAAAACTAACAAAAACACACACACACACATTCATACTGGTTGCAGACAAGGAATAGAAAGAAAGAAGAGTTTAGGAGAGATGTGATGTAAAACCTCAAGATGTAAAACCTAACCAAGTGAACCAAATAATCAATTCAACCTTTACTGTGTCTTAGACAGGGTTATCTATCATTTAACATGACTAGCAGATCATACACCAGTTCAGCAATGGATCTGAAGTAGGGATGGGCATTTCTGACCATTCTTCATTTCAATTAATCCACAGGTTTGAAAAACGAGTACTCGATTAATCGGGGGTGGGGCTTAAGCTAGAGGGGCGGGACTTGAAGCAAGGGGCGGGGCTTTAATTCAATAAAATATATATATATATATAGATATAGATAGATAGATAGATAGATAGATAGATAGATAGATAGATAGATATTATTTAAAGCCCTGTTAAAAATGTTGTTGATAAAACTATGACAGGATTCAGAAAAGAATTAAATTAACGCTGTTGGGTTATTAAAAATCACCATCAATATTGGTTAACACAGTGAACATTTAAAGAAGTGTAACAAGTGGCGTATTTAGTCATGGGCAATATGGTCGATGGCCAGGACGGCATCTAGGTGGCACGGGGAGACGGTGCGGAAAAAAAAAACGAGCCCCAGTAAAAGCTTTGAGTTATGATTTACTTTATGCAAGTGTATTAATTTAAAGTAGTAATCCCAGAATAAAGACATTAGAGGCCATTCACATTTGGCGTATTTTGCATGTGCAAGTTTGTTATTGTCTATGTGCAACCGAAAAAAGGTGGTGAAAGCAAACTGACGCATGCATGCGCGCAGAAAACCATTCCCGCGCACCTCACGCGCTGCTCTTTTCCTGGTGTACATGCACGCCGATAAAATACATGCCGTTTATGTACTGTGAAACTGGAGTAACTTTTATGCAGAGGTGTCGGCACGCAGCGAGCTTTGCAAGACGACAAAACTAAAGTTATAATATGATGATGATCTTATTTTGACTATATGGCTATGAAGCAGAAAGGAGAGATGATGAATCAGGGAGGTAAGACTTAATAACATTAATTCTCAGCCATGAGTCGGGTCTAAGACTACAGATAATTACATTAAATATATTTTTTGTATTCTAATTGTATTTAATATTCAAGCAAAAGATTTCTTAAGAGATCTTAGCATATCACTCCAGTTGTCTAAATGTTTTCCAGTTACATTTAGGATTGATTTCTGTTATTTATTAAGAGTAATAATTGTATAATATTAATATTATTATTATTATTATTATTATTATTATTATTAATAATAATAATATTAATAATAATAATAATATTAATAATAATAATAATAATTGTATTTATTTCTAAGTACATTTCTTAAAGCAGGTGGTTCGCCCAGGGTGGCATTTAAACTAGAACCGCCACTGATGTGAGGCTACATGACGCATTGTAAATAAAATTAATCATAAAGCCTAGAGACACAATATGAAAATATTATATTACAAATTGTGTTTATCTACACAAAATGCATGTGAGCTTGAACTACATGCCAACCAGAAAGTGGATGCGGTTCGCAGGGCGCTTTAAAACAAGGGCAAATGAAGCCGCGCAGAAAAGAGAAACCAGTTATTTTACAGTATTATCCCCTTTAATATGTGTCTTATTATTTCTATAAATATAGAAATATGGATCCGTTTTTAAAACTATAACTTACCTTTATCTATATTGTTGACAACAACAATAAACACACATTTGATACTCTGCAGTTAAGTTATTTTATTCAACTGACATTTTTACCAAAACAATATTTTACTTCAGCAGCATCACAACAGATGTGGATCAAAAAGGTTTTTTTTTTAATTGTAAAAGGTTCGCAAAAATAAAGTTTCACCAAAATTTAGCCTAACCAAACGGCTGTTAAGTAGCATAGCCTAACTAAAATTATAGAATAATTTGGCTGCTTAAACTTAAAATAAAAATAGCCTGAATATTTTTACCACAGCTATAAAACTTAAAGATTAGGTAAAATAACATTTCTTTCAAAATGATCAGTCGGTGGCAGTAAAGAAAATAAAGCCGGCCTAATTTAACTATGCTGCTTAAAATTAAAACAAATACAGCCCAAATATTTTACCATGCATGGCTAATAAAACTTAACACAAGGAAGGACTACATGTTTTTATTAAAAAAGATCAGTCAGTCTACATGCTCCGACGAAAGCCGAGTGCGAAGTTTATTTACAATTAGACCGGCGCAGAAAAAAAGGCGCTCAACAGAAGTGGCAGGAACAGCCAGGTATTAATGGGCAACGGTGCTTAGCCTTGCATATCGAGACTCATACTTTGCACCACAATAAAGGATCCGGGTTTAGATAGATGCATGGCTCCCTGAAGTAGCTTTTGATTTTGGTGTCATCCGGTGAAACATTAGCCTACTCATGCCGTAGGCTAGTCCTCCCCGAAAAGAGTGTCAAGACACGATTAGGGATGCAACGATTAACCGGTTTCAATATTAACCGCGCTTTAATTCGTCAAGGTTAATTAATCGTAAAGGCTTCTCAACACCGCATTTTTGCACAGAACAAAACTGCAGCAACTAAACAAAGTTATGCCAGCTGTGCGCTAGTTTTTACACCGAAACTAATAACCACGCACACTGCATTAACTATGACTGAGGCTTTTAACTAAGGCAAGCCCGTGTAAGTTCATTATTTCCAATGGAGGGACGCGCACGCGATGCAATGCGCTCACGCTTTTCAGGCGCACTAGTTGAGATGGGGGCTTTTGTGACCGCGGGAGCTGCAAATGGCTGAAGTAAGGAAGAAGCAATGAAAAGTACAAAGGTTTGCAAGGCCACCTAAAGTGTTGATTTGCCAGTCGAGATCAATCGAGTGATTTCGGAGAGAGTGCTGAAAGACTCGGTGGATCAGCTGTTTAATGGCCCGAATCTCGGTGCGTTGCATTCACTGCATGTTCAGCACAAATGTCCGCTAAATGTAAAATCTAAGTGTATAGATCTTTGCCAAAGAAGCTCGACTTACTAAGTTCATACTGAAACTGTTATAATGTTATTCATTGCTATATTATTGTCGTCATCGAGATCATTAATATTTTATATTCATTTTGGAATTATTGCACAAATATCAATAAGTGATTACAGAATTAGTTAGTTGTTTCTGGTTATTGTTAGTCCTGAGTGATGTTGTTTTCAAATACAATAAATCTGTAATATACAATATGCAGTGGTGATCATTTATTTTTGGTGGGTGCTCCTAAAGTTTTTATGGTGCTCCTAAACTTTTGGAAGTTTGAAGCAACAGTGCTACCAAGTAAAAAAGGTTCATTCGAAGCCCTGCATTAGACAAATACCATTTTTTATTTATTTATTTATTTATTCATTGTTCTGTCATTTATTTACAGTGTAAAAATTATGTATGCTTAAATGTCAAATATTTTACTTATTTTTAAGCACAAAGAGAGAAATGGGCTAATGTTTGTTTCTAATATTATTTTGTGCTGTATTAATTGGTTACTGAGCAGCAATAAATAACACTTTAAAATATGAGTTTTCATGTGATTTTCTAAACTAGTAGTAGTTTGAAATGAATGAATGCATAATAATCGTGATAACCGTAAAACCGTGATTATTTCTCAGACTATAATCGTACAACCAAAATTTATAATCGTTGCATCCCTAGACACAATGCGCACATGACAGCTGAAAGTATCACACACCAGACCCGCACATTCGCATTGTATTTAAAATGAAACTATTCAGATGGCGCTCTGTGACGCGGCAGAAAAATGAACAGTGTCCTGAGCAATGAGGTCCTGAGTCGTGCTGGGCACCGCTGTGTATGTTTAGAATTCTGAAATTCGCTGCGTGGCGCGACGCGGCGCTTCTGGTGTGTGACCCCCTATAGATCTGCTCTCAGGTCTTGTCTAGACCGCAACTCCCTGCAGCCATAACCAAATCAAATATCAAACTACCGCCCAAATACCAGCAAAAATAATCAAAACGATTGAAAGTAATTTAATTTTAGAGTTAATCGATCATCGTTTTCATGCTCAATCGTCGCTGATGGGTTCGATTAATCGATTGATCGAATAATCGTGCACATCCCTAATCTGGAGACGTACTTGCGTTCCGTAGTGATGTGAGGAAGTCCCTCTGTGGAGCTGGATTCCCACATGAGTTCGCTGGTGGTTGGCTGGTCGTTGAAGTGACTTCTCTGAGGCTGCTGATGAAGTGAAGTCCAGTGGTTTAAGTTGGAGACGGCCAAACTGTTGTTGTGTTGACGGGTTTCGCGACGCAACTTAACTTAACTAGACTCTCGACGGAAAGAAAAGAAAGAAGAGTAAACGGAAGATGGGGAAGTTTGAGGCTGGTCTCAACCCATCTTAATGTCCAAGTCCAGCTGGACTGGACCTGGAGAAGAGTTGTCCTGGAAGTGGAGCATCTCCACTTCTCAACAGCTGCTGCTGGTGCAACTCTGTTGGACTGGACGACTGTACTCTGCTCTGCTCAGACTCTGCTCGCTCCACTTGCTGCTGCGCTTGCTGCCTGCTGCCTAAAGAGTTTTGGGGTGATGGGTTTTAACCACCAATGTTTCCGGCCCCTAACAGAGCTGGATCAATAAGGCATTGTCTGTGGATCTGCGTGGCAGTCCCATGTTAGCACATGCAGCTTTGTCACATGAGCCATGGTGCTTAGACATATAGCATTAAGCATACATTTATAATATGAAGATGATACATTTTACATATCTATAATTAAAAGGGAATGAAAGAAAGGGAAAGGATTTCACTCATTCATCTCAAATAACATACACATAATGGTACGTTTGTGATAACTCAAAGCATAATGGTTATCCACGATTAATGCATTCTTAACATATACAGGATTCGTGTGTTATACAAGAGCAATAACATTACATTTCATTAAAAGTCCGCTATCATCGTTTTGAGGATGATCTGATGAACTTTAATGTTTGATGATAGTTTTAAATTTCAGAGGGGATTTTGATTCTCTGTTTTGGAGCAAAGTCAGTCAATTCTCTGTCTTGCATGGGGGCTTGAAAACCCCATTTCCTGAGGTCAAACACAAGCTCTTTGTTAAGAAAATTGTGTTCTCGTGATCAGTTACCCGTTCGTCTTGAGTTAACTTGATCAGGATAGTGGGTCCGATGACACTTAACTGATGATGATGATGAACCAGTCATGAGGCCCATAGCCGCAAGGCTTCAGCTTCCTGCTCTGTACTGCAACAAATGTGGCCTGACCTTCTGATTTTGGTCAGAGACCAAAATGGCTCTCGATCAAGGTGATTCTGATCACAGGTGTCGACAGGTGTCTGCATCGTTAAGTCCTCACAACAGTGTCAGTTCACTTTTCAGAGATTAAGTTCAGTTCAGTTTAGCTCAGTTCAGTGTGGTTTAATAATCACTACTGAGAGTCCAAACACTAAAGAGTAATCCATCGATGCGCAGCTCTACAGATCCCGAACCATGCAAGCCAGTGGCGACAGGGACGAGGAAAAAAATTCACCAATTGGCGAAAGTGAAGAATTTAAAAAACATTGAGCGAAACCTGGCTCAGTTGGGCACGACCATTTCTCCTATGGCCAAATGTCTTGTGCAGAGCTACAGTCTAGGCACTGGAGAATGCTGAACGTCCATCGTGGAGAAACTGCAGGTGTGAATAGGTCACTGGCTGGTGTACAGGCTGGCCCTTCAGGATAAATGCGAAGACTCGTCTGTCACGGGGTCTTACAGTCTCATGCTCTCCACTCCTTTATGACCACCACAGCAGCTGCTCAGGATATGGCCTGGTCCAGGATTATGAAAACCTTGGGAAAAATAAAAACAGACTAACATAAGTGCAGATGCTGTTCAAATTATAATGTCTTTAGGGAAGTGTTCCCGGCTCCGGTTGCCCTAAATAATGTAGACTAACAACAGATTTCAACAGCATTTTTGTTTTATGTGTATGGTAATGCAAAGAGATGTGCCTTTAATCTAGTTTTAAACTGACAGAGTGTGTCTGCTTCCTGAACTGTGCTAGAAAGGCTGTTCCAGAGTTTAGGTGTCAGATATGAGAAAGATCTACCGCCTGCAGTTGATCTTGATATTCTGCGAATAATCAATTGTCCAGAATTAATCGAGCAGAGAGGACGTGAGGGGCTATAATACACAAGAAGCTCCCTCAAATACTGGGGAGCTCAGCCGTTCAGGGCTTTGTAGGTAGTCAATAAGATTTTAAAATTTATAGGATATTTAATAGGGAGCCAATGCAGTGATGAAAGAACTGGAGTCATATGATCATATTTCTGTGTTCTGTAAAAACTGAATCTTGAGGCTTGTAATTTTCATCAAAAAATATTATGTGGTCATTAAAAATAATGTGCATATTTTCTTTAAAAAATTGATATTCTGGATTTATTATAAAATATTGAGAAGATTTTGCTAATAAAATCAAGAGATAAATTTAACTTATCTTTTTAAGCAATCCATTGCAATTATTAGGCTTAATTTGAGAAACGAATTATTAGATTTGATTGAGATGTTTGCATTTGGATCTCAACAACGGCAGTGATCAGACGACATTTTGAAGGAGCAGATCAACAGTGAGCATGTTAAGAGGTAAGCATTAATAGTTTATCATTTTTATTGACTTAAATAAACTCTTTCAGGTAAGACACATGCTGTTCAAGCTTGTTCAGGAGCTTAGTTTTTGCCATGTATGTATATAGAGATACACGGGTAATTTTAACCCCCCATTCCTATTTGAAATTGATTTGCTTCAATGTTCATTCTGAATTATATATTGAAATTTAACAAATTATTTGCATTGTAATACTTAACAGCAGTGATCAGGCCACATTTAAGCGGGGTGGACGAACAGCAGTGATCTTGTTAAGTGGTAAGTCTAAGCTACACTAAGCTAAGTTAGCTATAGCTATTCAATGGGGTTTATGCACAGCTAGTGTTTTTCCATTTCATAAGGTTCCTTTCACAGCATTGATGGTGTAATGTAATTAATTAATAAAATTAGTAATTAAAAGCCTATATTTATTAACTGTGTTTATATAATACTGTATATAAATACTAATATTTGTTTGCTTAATTTTTCAGATTAATGAAGAAAACATTCACAGTATTTTCCCACAAAAGAGGAGCGGTTTACTCAGGCAGATTTTGATTAAGAGAATGGGTGCCAAACAGCATGTATTTTTTTTATAATGTTATTTGTTTATTATTATTATTATTATTATTATTATTATTATTATTATTAGGCAATAATACTAATTTCTACACTTTTGTAGCATCAGACCTCAGATTAAATCGAGTCGAGAGATGTCGTCCTCTTTT